>LPNX010456237.1:679912-851352 GCA_001517045.1 Pseudotsuga menziesii | reverse complement strand
CCTAAAATCTTTGTGTCTCTTGTCTCTTGTGATGTGCTTATGTGATTGCTGTGCTTGTTATTCTCTCAGTGAAAATATCTTATCATAATGCTAGCTTAAATGTTAAAAAACTAAAAGAGAGGTTGATTCAAGTGCTTCTAAGGATGAAGACAAAGCCTGCAGGTTCATTCAGAGAGTTCAACAGATACATCAAGCAGTGCAAGAGCATTTGGAGAAGAGTCAAGCCCAGTACAAGGCTCGCCATGACAAGCATAGAGTTAATCATTAGTTTCAGGTAGGAGATCAAGTGTGGGTTCACATCAGCAAGGAGAGGATGAAAGGAGAAGGCAAGAAGCTCAAGCCCATTAGATATGGTCCCTTCACCATCTTGGAGAAGATTGGGATGAATTCCTTTCTCTTTGAGCTACCGCCATACATGCAGATCTACTCAGTGGTGAATGTGGAGAACTTGAAACTCTATGAGCCTCCCATGATCATGGATAAAAGGGAGAATGTCTCATTGCCATCAGTTGATGAATTTGCTCCTGAGTACATGGATGAGCTAAAGGAAGATGTCATATTGGACAGAAGGACAAGGACTTCTCATAGAGGTGATGTTGATTATCTTCGAGTGGGCATCAGAGGCACTCATCCAAGCAAATCCAGGTGGATCAAGAAGGAGAAAGTGAGGGAGCAATTCCCTCACCTATCTATTGATTAGTAAAGGCTTTTGGAGGCCAAAAGCTTCTCAGTGGGGAGGAAAATGATCCAGGAGGATCCAAGAAGGAAAAAATTTTAAAGTCCTCCAATCTTAGAAAAACTAGCATAAGATCAAAGGGATCATCGAGACAATTCCAACGGCATTTGTTTCACCTCAAATGGACTCTTTATGAGAAAGTTATCGCGTTTTGTTGTATTGATGAAACAGGCAAATTTAGCAAAATGGGGGTGCAATGTGGCACCATTGGCAGGGTGACACATGGAATCCTTACTGTACAAATATGATGATGTGGCATGTGTATGAACCAATGAGACAATGACACATGGCATGTACGGATGGATGACATGTCAATCCAATCGGCAGTACGGACCAATGCTGAAGTGACACATGGTAGTACGGTCGTGAGCTGGCAGGTGATGTGGCAGACATTGGAAGTCAACACTATGATCTGAGTTGGCAGATAGCTCAGTAGTATAGGTATCCCACTTGTCAGCTTAGTCGACGGTACGGTCACTGATGTGGTGACAGAGTGGACCAATCCACTCTCTCCATGTGGCAATCATATGTTGGCCAAAAGTTTGGCATTCTCAACCTCTACAGGATTCGAACCAGTGACCTCATATCTACTTCCCTAATGTATTTACCAGTGCTCCAGAAGATATTGCTTGGAAACGGATTGGGCGTGAAACTATTTAAAGTTGCTGCTTGTTTCATATGGGCACGAAAAGGGGCCAAGGCTAGCCCCGACCCCTGGTCATCCACTTCGGAGATGTAACTGGGAGCTCCGACTGGTCCACATGAAATGTAACAGTGCCAACATGTAACGGTTATCACCATTGCAATGGATACAATGAAACGGTTAAGCGCCCGCCAATTATTTCGACATGTGCTCCTCAAAAAATATACAAGATGGGGTAAAAGTGGGTTTTTAAACCAACTCTGTTTTATAACAAAGTTTCGTTTATAAAACTAATTTATGTAGTTGGTTTTCAGTTTAAACAAAGATTTAAAATAAATATGCCACTTATATGGGTGTTTGAAACCATAACCCAAAAACCAACTTAGAGAAGTTGTAACCAAGGCCAATATAGGGAAATTAGTTGTAACCAAAGGAATTCATGAGAGTCATGTGAAGAAGGGAAGGCCAGCCTATATAAACCCATTCATTTTCCATTTCCCACTCATGCTTTGGAGTGGAGACTTTGTAGCTAAAGGAGAGAAGGGAGATTGTGTAGCTCTGCAGGAGGAAGGTACGAGTGTTTATACTCGTTTTACACCGTCTTCAGGCTTCGGAGTTGCTGGAAGCAGTCTTGTTGTGTTTTGGAAAGCGGTTCTCTTCCTGACCATTGTCACCAAGGTATCATTGTATCATTGCCATGTATTTTTCCTGATGCTGAGATTATAGATTGGCCCTCCTATTGAGAAGCAGGCCTAGAGATGTAGTCCATCCTGGTTGAACTCCGTTATCAATTTGTTGTCTTTATGTGCGTATTGTCTATGCTGTTTGGTTCTCTTCTTATGGATTTGTGAGCTTCATTCATGCTCTTTATGCAATTCATGTTAACGTCATAGAGTAGTAAAGATCTTGTTTTCGGATCAGTGGTTGAAGAACGATGGTGATGCATGCTGCTTCTAAATGGTGCACTTCAACTTTTGCTTCCCTAGCCTGCTCTCTATCTTGAAGAGCCTGGACCTCCTACTACAGTCACTTGATTTCAGTCATCTTGGACACCTTCTCCTTGAAAACCAGCTTCTTCATGTTTGTTTTATCTATGGCAATTTTTTCTTTAGTTGTGCGCCTGTTTTCCCTTATGCTTTCAATTGTTGTGTCCTCCATAAGTGCTTCCCATACCATGAAAACATCTTCTATTTCCTTAGCAAACAATGTTTTTCCTTGTTTTATTTTTCCAGTAGACTCAAACATTGCTTTCCTTCATTATTTGAGCTCCTTCATAGGTGTTCTCCACACCCGTCTAGCTTGCAACTCTTCTACCTGCTTTCAAAGATCTTGCGCAATATTCACTTGCCTGTTTACCTTAGCCATGGATTCCTCATCTTCTTGTCCTGCCTTAGGTGGGAATTCTAGAATGGCACTCTTGATGGTCTCTGCCAGTGTGAGGCAGTTCTGCTTGCACCCCAGTATTTCATGTTCCCTCTCATTAAGAAGGTTGATACACCCCTGCATTTCTTGTTCCTTTTCCTTCAGCAGGGCCTTGTGTGCCTTTTCCCTCATTTGTTGTTTTGTTTCCTAATAGGCAACAACATTCTCTCTTAGTCGCATTTCCATCGCGGCTGCCTGCTGCACTTCATAGACTTTGCTCTGGGGCAGCTTGGACAAGTCTGACTAGAGTGTGGAAATATCCTTTACAGTATCATCAAACCCAGTGGGTTATGTTTCAGTTTCTAGTGCAATGTTTTGGATTGTCAATTTGATGGGAGGCACTAATTCTGGTACGAATAATCAGACATTGGGGTCGACACCATACTTCTTAGCCTTAACAATGGCTTTGAATTCATTTATTGCTTCAATCAACTTATTCATATGCCCCCCCACTTTCTCATCTATGCTTGATTCTTGCATCTTAAGGATTGCAAGGCTGTCTTATGCGAATTTAGCAACAACTACTGTGAGATCCCCCACATCGTCTTCTGTTAGGGTGTTTGTGTTCACTCCCTTGTCTGCTTTTTTCTTCTTGTGATGTGGTTGGCCTTCTTGTTTCTTGGTTTGTGTTTGGTTCTACACATGCTATGGGATTGGTATGTGCTCCGAATAAATTTCATCCAAGATATGCCTATCGTTGTCATCTTCTTCTTCCTCATCCCATGACTCGTTATCCTCTCCGTCACCTTCTTCATTGCCTTCATCATGAAGTTCATGAAGTGGTCGGTCCTCCTCATCCTATCGTTCAAGAAGCAGCTTTTCTAGTCGGATATGCCATTCCTCTGGCCATAGGTTGATGATTGCATCCACATCCTCATCCTTTAGCATGAATCTTACATGGTGCACTTGTATGGCCAAGTCCTTTTTAGGCTCAAAGATCATATTATGTGCTTCATCCTGGAAGTTAATAAATTCAGTGTACCTATGTACCATCGTAGTGAAGATTTGGTGGGGCCGATGGACAACATCACACAATGCCTTTGCATGCAAAAAGAACTCAATGTTGTTCTCCTTCCACTATGCCAGGTCTAAATATTATCCCACAAGTTTTTGTACCTTACCCCATGGCAAGGTAGTGGGACATCCATCTCGACATAATCTGGAAATATGGAAACATCGTGAAGGATATTTTTTTGTAAGTTGAGAGCTATTATATTAAAAAAGAAGAAAATGGTGGTACATACAAAGTTACAGATTGACCTGCTCAGGTGGAGCAGATATGGATTTTTAGAGTAAGACTGGGCCCTCCCTCTAGGAAGGAAAACAAGCCCATAGAACCCTCCCTCCCAGAAAGAAAACATGCCTTCCAAATAAACATTAAAAAAAACCTTCGTAGTTCTTGGAAGACAAGGAAGAAATCCATCCAGTTGATAGTGCAGAAAAAAAAAGACAAAAAAAAACTAACATTTTCAAGATGTGCACAACGTGGCCAAGAAGAAACCTAAGCTCAAACTATGCTAGAAGTAGATAGAAGGACATGCGGCCACTATTCATGGTTTTTTCCATGGTACCTCCTCGATAGGTGTTACGGAGAGAAATTCCTATGGCTTGGGGTACCACAACAGACAGCTTTGACTCCAGAAATCAATCTTTCCCAATATGCAATAGAAATAAAATGCCTAACACTAAAGGATCAGACCTTGTACCTTATTCTAGACAGTTGAAGTAGATCCCCATTGAGCTTTCGAATCTTCATCTTGAATTGATATAATACTTCCTCAACATTAAGTAAACAATACAAGCATACTATATATCATGGTGTTAGATCTATTCTAGCATATATAATCAATAATGTAAAAGCATCTGACATATTCCAATGGATACACTATTTAATCAAATACACATCATTGGACAAGAAAATATATTTCCATTAATATAAATCATAGATTACAAGATAGATACAACCTCTGGCGACACGTCTATGAACCGGAGAAACTGAATCCCCCACTTGGGCCTCCACCACTTCAATCCTCCAACTCTCGATAGCAAGCTCACAAGCAAAAGACAAGCTTGGGAAGAACACAAAAGTGCTCCAAGGGACAAAGAGATGCAGACTCAAGCATAAGTTCCAGCAACAATGGAATATAGTTTCGGTGCTCTCAATTCTCTCTTATGCCTTCAATGTACCAAGGGGTTCCTTATATATCTTTTCAAATGGGTAATGAAGGGTCGAATCCAAGTGATCTCAAGGCATATGGAAGGCCAGGAGTCGAATGAGTCAGATCCATGTCAAAGAAAACTCCAAAAGGATTTGTATTATGCACACATCCATATGTACACGGTTATAGGGGTCAAACCCACGTATGTACGCGGTTATCGGGTAAAAAGCCGTGTATATCATTTTTCATATAGTTTTAGGGATGATCAAGGAAACATCAAAGGATAAAAGATGGTCCATGGGGTCTAAAGAGCCTGCAGCAGGACAGGGGAAGACCATACAAAGTGTGATTCACCTAGAGTGGTGAAATCCGCTATAACAGATGCCCCCTAATGTGTGAGGTCAGAGGGGTCATACGATGGCCGAAATACATTATAAGTCCATCCCAGAAGTGGAGTGATGAAGGATCCCAAATGGAAGACCATCCACCCAATAAGCATAGTAGAATAATACAAATCTGCATATAACTACAAGTACATATAGCAGTCTCAGATACATAAGAGTACAATGGCCGTGAATAGGCATAATACATGATATCACATAGGTGGTCATCACCACGTACAATATACATATACAAGAATCTCCATGATGAAGATATACAAAGGAGCATGATCTCCAAAATGGCTGAAGATATACAATAGATCAAGATCTCCACAGTGGCTGGAAATATTTGTCATATACTGGTATCAAGTCACGAGAGCTGAAATCTCATGAACACTGGCACGATCAAGGGGGTAGCGTATAAGAGCTGCCACCAATCGGAAAGTCTTCTACACAAACTGCTACGAGTACATGTCCTGCTATGTGAATAGAGGTGTCGAGGTCGAACATAGTAGTCCATCGTCTGATTATCGGTCATTGATGTATACCGTTAACAGACGCGAGATTACCCACCGATAATGAAAATGGGAATCAAGGTACTAGAGTGCAAACTAACAAATTTGAATAGATGTGTTGAGGTCGAACACTTGAGAGAATCCATCGATCAGGGGACATTGATGTATTCCCAAGAAACTGTCGATGGCAAGAGAACCTGCCACTGATGACTGCAAGTCTCAAGGCACTCAAAAGGACTCTAGATTCCAATCCCAGAATAAATGATATGAAGTTGATGGGATGAAATCTGCTGGAAGGAGGGCATTAAGGCATCCCCCATTATCCAACACGAGGTACTCAGCAAAGCTGTCTAATGTGGAAGTACTCGATCATAAGGTGCATGAACCAGTAACTATATTGGAAATGGCCGACATGCAAAGTCAAGATAACTGAGGAATGGCCGAATCAGATTTCAAATTCCTTCAAACAAGAGCATAATGGCATATGGTGACTGAATGAAGGAAACATAGAATCGATATACAAACTAGGACATATCTGTGACACAGGAGGCATCATCAGAAGCTCCATGGGGACTGGAAGCTTAACCAGTCGGTGGAGATAAACTCAGATAAACGAGTACAAGTCCTAAAGTCAAACTATAACCCAACCAATGGATGTGATATACAGTTCTGTGTTCGAAGGTGACATGACTCGAAAGCTGCCAAAGATAACATCTTTCCTTGTCCGACTTTTTGGTTTTTTAATTTTTTTGGACTTTTTCAGTTATTTGAAAAGCTTGAAAAAAGAATAAACTAGATTTATAGTTACAAACTAGGAGGAGACGAGTGTCATAAGGGAAAACAAACTAGTTCCAAGTAGTGGAACATACCTATGCTCAATGCAAGGATACATGTGTAGGATATCGACACTAGGGGGGAAATACCCTCCCAGTAAAAAGGGAATCAAGCTGTGAAGGATATAAGAAAAAATGGCTCTACATGGCTAGACATGAGACAAGCTCGGGCTATATGGCTGAAACGCAATGTCAGGGGAGCCGGCATAAAGCTCAATAAGGCAGGAAAAGCTCATGATAATGCATTCACAACTTGACATGAGGGAGTCCTGAGGGAAATAGGCCATCATAAGATCAAGAGGAGCATGAGGCTCTTGCAAAATGTCATGGCGGTACTATACAATGGACTCCCGGACCTAAGAGAGGACTCACAACATGGGTACCAAATGCAAAGGGGAGTTAACTAGGACACCCATGTATAGGAAATCTCTACCATTCACATAGTACCACTTCTAACAACAGCATGAAGGTTCTGTGATACCATGGAATGGGTTCATACCTAAGGTTAAGATGGAACAGTCATAAGGCAATGCATAAGTGCAAGCGGATGTGATATCCTAACCTATATGCCAGTTCAGACATAATACCTGTGATAGGCACGAACGGGTTGAAACTTCAGAGAGAGTGTACAAAAAAGGACCTTACATGGTAACCATATTAGTCCAAAACAACCCAAAATAATCAATAAAGAATCCAAACTATAGGATATAGGGAGGAATGAACATGACAACAACACCCAAAGGAAACAATATGGTGAACGATTAGACATAAAAAGGAAACTAAGGTGTAGACCCAACATTCACACATACACTACCACCTTAGCGAGGGTGACCACTGGTGTAAAGACCAAGCGAAGGGAAAAAATCCTCCACAAATGGAGTAGAGGATGGAAGATGACCATTCCAAAATCTATGAGCATGGTAGGGGGCTGTGATGCCCCTACGTCTGACACCAGAGTCTGTACTAGGACCAAGACGGGTGATAGGATACTAGGCATGCCAAAAATAAAAGGACCTGAACTAAAGAGAGCATAAATATACTCAAGTAAACACAATCCCAAAGGTCAACTAGCGCACAAAGAGCACACTCCTAGGAAAATCTACAGCCAAAATACAAGCCAAACAAGGGGAGGATATGTGAGCTCCCGAATGTAGCAGGTATGTCTCACCTAGGAGAGGCTCGAAACTCCCATACACTACAAGTGGATGTACCTAACCAATTATAGTGGCCCTCAGCTTCAACGCATATAGCGACTGTGCTGTCCAACCTCTACTTAGTCGGGACACCTGCAGAATAACCTCTACAAGTACCCCCTCGATATCCTAGGTAAGGCCACTAAGGTCACCTCAATATACTCAATGCTTAGGTGGATAGTCGCAGGCAGGATTGACCGTATGGGCAGGGTAGCAAAGCCCGAAACTCTCGAAAGAGCCCACAGATACGAATACAATCCTGGAAATATCTCTGGTGCTACTTAGTTATGACTAGGGGTCATCCCAATCAATAACCACTCACACTGCCTCGTGAAATATCTCCGGTGCTACTCAGTTATGAATAGGGGTCATCTCAATCAATAACCACTCACGCTGTCTCATGCTTAACTCTATTTTGAGAGGAGGATCCTGAGAAGCACTGGTTATACCAAGGATTTCACACACTCGCCTGGACAATCACCTAGATGTTGTTGTTTAGTGATCTTGGAGAATTGACTTACAATGAACTATTCCAAGATCGTAAAACCTAAGCTTGTTGGTGCACCCTAGAAAAGAAAAGAGTGTAATTCATTTTAATTAGCGTTGATTTTAGTTGGTTGTAATTACTCAAAGGGAAATGGCTGTGCAACTAGTGATATGAAGACTCAGCAGTGAAATAAAAGTGCACACCATAACAAACAATGCTAAGTGCAACCTTTGTCAAATGAAAAATAGGGTATGCCACTACATGAGATGTATAAATATATATTCCTTTCCGAATGCCAATGCAATCCTTCCTATATGAAAGCCTAAACAAAACTCTCATCCAATCAATCCAATGCAATTACCTCCCCAAATCCATATCTAAGATGCAACTAGGAGTGCAACTACTTTGTATTTTTCAATATAAAAGAATGAAAAATGCAATAAAAGTCATCTAAAACTCACAGTCTCTGTAGCAAGTATAAAAGACAATCCCAGCAAAACACCAAGACAAAACGAGTAATGCACTAATGGAAAAACAAAAAGGAAAAATGACTAAAACTACTTTCAAAGAAAAATCAATGAAAAAGCGGTCTCTGGTCACAAAAGAAGCATCCAACAGACAACATCAGACCCAAGGAAGACCCAACCACACTCACAACCCACCCAACAACTTCCCATAACATCAAACTCACCAAAAGGAAGGATGTACGTGACTGTTTAAAGAACAGCTGTATATATACGTGACTTTTGGCCAAAAATCCACGTGAATGGGCATATGTATGCGAATTTTGGCCAAAAACCTGCGTATACAGAGAAGGCAGTGGTAAAAAGAAGGCCAAGGGTCAAACAAATAAATGGGAGTGTCAATGGATGAACATACTATAAAATGCAACCCAGAAACAAGGAGAAACAAAGAGCAAGTAATAATATCAAGCCCATTTTACCGATAAAAACGCCCAAAGGAAAAATGACTAGGAACTCCCCAGCAGAGTCGCCAATTTTGTTACGGAGAGAAATTCCGATGGCTTGGGGTACCACAACAGACAACTTTGACTCCAAAAATCAATCTTTCCCAATATGCAATAGAAATAAAATTTCTAACACTAAAGGATCAGACCTCGTACCTTATTCCGAACGGTTGAAGTAGATCCCCATTGAGCTTTCCAATCTTCATCTTGAATTGATATAATACTTCCTCAACAACAAGTAAACAATACAAGCATACTATACATCATGGTGTTAGATCTATTCTAGCATATATAATCAATAATGTAAAAGCATCTAACATATTCCAATGGATACACTATTTACTCAAATACAAATCATTGGACAAGAAAATATATTTCCATTAATATAAATCAAAGATTACAAGATAGATACAACCTCTGACGGCACGTCTGTGAACCGGAGAAACTAAATCCCCCACTTAGGCCTCCACCACTTCAATCCTCCATCTCTCGATAGCAAGCTCACAAGCAAAAGGCAAGCTTGGGAAGAACACAAAAGTGCTCCAAGGGACAAAGGGATGTAGACTCAAGCATAAGTTCCGGAAAAAATGGACTATAGTTTCGGTGCTCTCAATTCTCTCTTATGCCTTCAATGTACCAAGGGGTTCCTTATATAGATTTTCAAAGGGGTAATGAAGGGTCGAATTGGAGCGATCTCAAGGAATATGGAAGGCTAGGAGTCGAATGAGTCGGACCCATGTCAAGGAAAACTCCAAAAGGATTTGGATTATGCACACATCCCGATGTACGCGGTTATAGGGGTCAAACCCGCATATGTACGTGATTATCGGGTAAAAAGCCGCGTATATCATTTTTCATATAGTTTTAGGGATGATCAAGGAAACATCAAAGGATACGAGATGGTCCATGGGGTCTAAAGAGTCTACAGCGGGATAGGGGAAGGCCATACAAAGTGTGATTCACCTAGAGTGGTGAAATCCGCTATAACAATAGGACAAGTGTAACCCAAAGATGTTGGTTGTACAAGATTGTCTAATGAAGTCATTGAACTTCCACTAGATTTAGCCATGTCTTCATCACTGGAGCTGTTCTCTGCCTCCACAGTTCATGTAGATGATTTTTTGGTGGGCAGAGGAGAGGTTTTCCTCGTGACGACTAGGTTGAACGTAAAATTTCATGTAGAGCTAGTGGATAGTCAACAATATGGTGGGGGCATGGAGCAGGGTAAAGGAGCTGAAGTGGTGGCTAAGGAAGCAGGAGAATAAGGAGGAGCTTGTATTGTAGTAGCTTGAGGGCCAGGAGGTGTATCTGCTTGATGAGTGGGTGCTGGTTAAAAAGGAGGCACAGGGGGAGGAGGAACCATAGGGTTGAATCTAAGGACTAGGTGCATGAGAATATTTTTAAAGATCCAATAGTTCTGTCGGTGCTCCACCATTCATCCAGCTACTCCAAGTGCCCCAAAAAATTCATCCTTCCAATCCAAAACAATTCTATACACTTCCTCTAGAATTTCCAATTCAAAGCCATTGTTGCTAGCTTGAACCGAGAGAGGTATTTGTCCTTCTGCTCATGCATTAAGATTATAGTCCCTATGGGGAGTGCCCCTTTATCTTCTAGGCATGGTTGGAGGAGCCTAGTAGAGTGAAGGAACTCCTAGGTAGGGTAAATGAATGCATGAGCATGGTACTTGGAAGACAGACTCGAGAGATGGAGAATGAAACCGTATCACAGAGTGACAATGGAGCATGAAAGTGGAAAGCTGAGAGAAGGAGGGTTACACTGGGACTCAGAGAAACAATGGAGAACAGGGAAATGAAGAGCCTCTATGGAATGCAGAGCAATATTGAGGAGTAGGTAAAACCCAAGAGTTGGCATCCTCCATAATGAATGGTGCTTGTGCAAATTTAGGGTTCTAGGAGGTTTATTAATGGCGCATGAATAGAGATGAGATGGCCTAGTCCCTTCTAATAACCACGAATAGCCATGTATCTTGTTGCATTTAAGGCCCATTGTGACGGCATGGAGGTGGGAAATGCTTGGGCAGGAGAGGCCTCGTCACCCTCCACATTGGAATGATTCACACCTACATCTAGGGAATGGTGAAGGAGATTAAGATGAGCAGCCATGAATAATGGAATTTGTAGGTGGGTTCATGTTGGGTCTATGATGCATCATTTATGAGCTCATTTAGTAGGTACCATGACCAATTGAACACTCCACCCAGTGTGCGTAACTCTGAGAGTTCCACCATTGCAGTCAAACACTAATTGGGCCGCATCTTGTGTAACATCTTACACGATAAGATTTGCGCAGCAACTCACACACTTTTTTCCTCAATCAGTCGAATGGGGAAGCCCCTCTTTGCGCATTGCAAGTTATACTTCTGCTTGATCCAGTTGGTGTCTTTCTTAGCCAAGTATGGCATAGTATCGTATCCTTCTTTTGGGAGGCCTATTATCACTAAAATCAGCTCAATGTCTACCGGGTATGGTAAATTGAGCCACAAGCATCCTTTATGAAGGCATACCAGCAGTTGCTTCACATAAGTGTTGACTTGTAAACTATAGCCAAAATGAGGCATAAATAGTAGGTTCATCAAACTTGCGTGGCCAACTCCCTCAGCCCAATCCATCAGCCTGAGAACTTGTGGTTTAGTTGTGTCAAGATGGCTCACGACCATGAAGTTTGCTCTCTGTAATCTAAGTTGCATTCGAGTGTCAAAGTCTTCAATTTTTATCTTTTCCAACTTGGGCATGAATTCCATTAGTAGGGGGACATTATCAAGGATCCACATAACTACTAGATTTGTATTTTCCTTCTTTGGGAGGTCCACCCTTGGTGCATCGGCTCTCCTTTGTGGAACATAGTACGGGAAATTCTCATCCTCTTCCTCTGCATCTGTCCCTTTACATAGTAGTGAGTCTTCTCCCATAGTTTCATCCACCCCTTATTCCTCTTCTAACGTTTCTTTACCCAGAGCATCTATAGGATTCCTGTGTTTCTTCGTCCTCAGAAGTCTAGACAGTTCTCCAAATATTTCTTGGCTGGGATGATCTGGTGGTCTCTGAGCTAGGGTAGGCACAACACATTATCTCGGCATCGAAATTGTAGCATGATCGGCCCCATTGGTAGGTTTCTTCTGTGTTCTCACCATTAAATCAGCCTCTGGTTCTTGGTGTGGTTGTTGTATCTCAGGTGACGAACTCTCTTCTTTGATTGGGCAACCGAAGATGACGGTTGCATTTGATGGTTCGCTGTCTCTAGGGATCTCAATGACCATGGGAGTTAGCTAATTTTAACACGGATGATAGGGTTGGGATATGAAATCAATTGAATCTAGTTATCTCTATCTTGATTTGTGGTCGTAAAAGAATTCTTTTCGGTGAATCCTTGTAGTTATACCCACCAAAACATGGTGGA
This sequence comes from Pseudotsuga menziesii, assembly GCA_001517045.1. Taxonomy (NCBI): domain Eukaryota; kingdom Viridiplantae; phylum Streptophyta; class Pinopsida; order Pinales; family Pinaceae; genus Pseudotsuga; species Pseudotsuga menziesii. The sequence goes on along the minus strand of LPNX010456237.1, from coordinate 838,597 downwards.
TTCATCATGTAATGGTCAGTTAATGTCTAATCTGTCACATGGGTTTCTCAGCTACCGTATTCGTTCATTAACTCATTAAACTTGAGTGTTGTGTTGTTTCTGTCAGAATAGTTATTGTAAATCTATCAGATGTGACCTTACACAATTCCATCATTCTCCTCGTATCTCATCAAATTAATGACACTTAGCTGTCACGACCACCTAAATCTTCACCGGATATTTACACTTTAATGTCGGCCAGCCTGTCATTTCCAGTTTTCACAACACTTTCCACCTTTTGGCTGCACTTCTTGGTTTTTCGTGTACTTTTCCACCCTTTTCTTGCACATCGCAGACATGTGATAGAGTAATTTTTATGTCTTTCGGACCCTCTGTGTGTGTGTGTTTTTTTTCCTACGATGCAGTTCTAACCTGTGATATTATGGCCATCATAGTATGGCTTCAGGTGACTTCCATTCACCATCCCCGTGGCATAGGTACCGTATAAATTCTGTATTTTCATTGCACCTACATTAATAATGTGCGTGAACACATATGGACCTAGCCAATGCATTTTTAACTTTCTTGGGTGTTTGAATTTGTTTTTTTCATACAAGAACACAAGTCCTCTGACTTTGAATGGTTTAATCCTAATATGACTATCATGCCATGCTTTTTGTCGTTGTTTCTTAGCTGTCTGATGGAATCCTATGACGAAGCATTCTTCTTCCATTTGCACAAGTTGTGTCAGCCTTTGCTCGACAGCATATCCGTTAACGCAGTGATTCTTGAACTTGGTACAATGTACTCCATTGGTACAACAACTTCTTGTTCATATACTAGTCTAAATTGGGTGTGCCCTGTTAGTTGCTTACAGGTTGTGCGATACACAAATAGCACAGTTGATACTTTCTAATCCTAGTCATCTCGGTGCACATTGCATACCTTGGTCAAGGAATTCTCCAAAATCTTGTTGAAAACTTTGACCATTTCATTCACTTGAGGATGGTAGGGAGTCGTCTTTTTATGATGGATCTGAAATTCTACAGTCAGCTTAGCAATCAATTTGTTAACAACATGCGTACCTTGGTCACTTAGCAGTATCTTTGGGAAACCAAATCAGGTGATGACATTTTTGAACAAATGTTTTTTCATGGTCGTAGCGATACAATCTTTAATAGGCATAGCTTCATCCCATCTAGTTAGATAGTCTGTGATAGTGATAATGTAGAGCGCACTAGTTCTCTTCCCTGGTGGGATGATTGGTTTAACAAAATCAACTTCCCACTTGTCAAATGCTTGAAGGATTGTTTGTGGTGCAAGCGACATCTCATTGCAGCATGATGGTTTTCCTGTCCTCTGACAAATATCATAGTGCTTGCAGAAGCTTTTAGTATTCATGTGTATGGTTGAACACCATAATCCTTCCTGCAATATCTTGCACACTGTCACTTTCCCTACATAGTGTCCTCCTACTACACTAGCATGTGCTTCACTCATAACCCAAGGTATTTCATAGTCAAAGACATAGCGATGCAGTACCTCATCTGCACCCAGCTTATATAGGTGTCCTGTGATCAATGTATAATCGGTATCTTTGACGACCAAGTTTTTCTTCTGATTAGTCGACATTCCTTCAGGTGCATATCCTGTATTCAAAAAGTGAATGAAGGAATTAAACTTATGGTTCTATTTGTTCATCATCTAGATCACAAATATTTGCATGTGAGGAAATTTATCTTCCAAGATGGTTGGCTTTTCACCACTCTCTATCCTCTATAGGTGTTCTGGTCCAACATTCAATTGACCAGGTTTAACAATGACCTCAAAATCAAACTCTTGAAATAGGAGAAGACCTCTACAGATCTTTCCCCCCAACACTTGCTTGTTGACTAGGTATTTCAGCGTTGAATGGTTACTATACATCTGAAAATGTTCACCCAACAAATAGTGTCAGGATTTTTGAAGCGCATAGAACATAGCAAGGCCTTCTCTTTCTATCATCATGTAGTTATTTTTTGTTTTTCATAGTTTCCTACTTGCGAAAGCAATAGGGTGGTTAAGCATACCCTCTCCTGGCTGTGTCAGGAATCTGCCAAGCACGACAGACGACGCATCGATATGCACATGAAATTCCTTCTTCTAGTCCAGGAATACAAGTATTGGCACTATGGCCATTGTAGTATTCAATTTTTCTAGGATTTCCTGGCTTTTTGTTGTCCACTGGAACTTTGCGTCTTTCTTCAATAGTTTCTCCATAAACACAGTGATCAATGCATATTCTCTTATGAATTTTCGGTAGTAGAATGTATGTCCCATAACTGATCTGAGTTGTGTGACTGATTTAGGCGGTGGTAAGTCTAGGATAATCACAATTTTTGCTAGGTTGACCAAGATACCATCATGACATATGATGTGACACAACAACACACAAAATGTCGCACATAAAATACATTTCCTCAAATTAAGTGTAATATGATACTGGTGACAACGGTCCAATATCATGTGTAGACTCCCAATATGGTTTCTTACTAGGCCAAATAGTCCAATCATCAAAGTATACCTCAAGAAATTTATGAATAAATTCTTTAAAAGAAGAGACTACTATTCTAGAAAAATTAGTAGGTGCATTCTTAAGTCCAAAGGGAATTACCATATAATGGTAGCATCCCCATTCAATGAAGAAGGTTGTTTTGTGATGATATTCCTTTGTGATTCTGACTTGATGATATCCCAAAACATTAGAGGAAATTTTACCTCAAAATGGGCCTCGTAAAAAAAATTAATAAAATAATAGTTAAAATAATCAAATAATATATATTAATTTTGGAGCAAGAAAGAAAAAAACTACTTTTTTGTTTGTATTTTCGACAAATCTCCCCGTGCTTTTACTCAAATTTTGATCGGTAGAGCTTGTTGGATGTGGAATTAAAATCTGCATCTAATGAGTACCCACTCAGCATAATTTTGACAGACATAATTTTGGGTACCTACTTGGCATTATAAACTATTGTAATGTAGTAACATTGTAGATTTGGTCAAGGTAGTCCTTCTTTCCATCATTATATACAAGCTCGATGTATCTCTATCCCTCTGAAGATCATTGGGTGACACCACTCTTATCTCAATATCCTCAAATGAGAGGATCCTTTTCTTGAAGTTTATAATAGTTTGGTTATCTATAGCCCAATCTATGCCCAATAATACGGGATATGGGTTTGTTTCATCAACAATATTAATGACTTCAAATTCTGCAAATGTGTGTAATCCTTTAATGTCGACAGGGAGTTGGATCAACCGACCAATGGCTAGGAACTTCGCCTAATTTGCAAGTCACAGCTAGATAGGGGACTAGTCCAAGTGTGTTTTTCCCATACTTTCCCAGGTTTGTCGCATTAAAATATTGACATCATACCCCATGTCTAAAATGATGTAATCCATGTCATAGTCACCTATCTGTGCAGTCATTCTTAATTCATGACCATTTTTTAACTTCTTTCTCACTTAGTTAACTTTCTTTTCAGGTCGTGGCTCTAGGGGTATCTCTTCTATCATTGCCTATAGTTCTACAATAGCATATTTATCTTGTTTTATCATTAGACAACTTGACAAAAATGATATTTGAGCTTACTAACCTTTTGTGGGACATTCTTCTGAAATATGTACTGAAATCGTTCAGGAATCTCCTTTACCTCTTTTGATGTTGATGGTTCTACTACAGCCACAAGTTCTGGTTGTACCTCCAATAATACTTCCTTTTGTTTATGAACATAGAAGGATACCTTTTTCTATGTCATAGGTTGTACCTGTGGTTTTAGTTGTTCTTGTGATTTATCCTGATCATCTCTAGTTGCAACCCCTCCTCGAGTTACGATAGTGACATTCTGATCTTGTGGTTCAGCCACAATCATCTGAACATTCATTTTGGGATTTGAGTTTGCATCCTGCATAGGGTTAGGTCCTGCGATATTCCTTTCTTTCCATTTTGATGTCAAATGAGGAAATTTCTCAACAATATGATCCTATCCCTTACAATATGGACATGTCTTCACAGGTTCTAAGCACTCTCTGGCATAGTGACCCAGTCATCAATAGTTATAGCACATAACTTGGCCTCTTCCTTTACGAAATCCTCCTCCTCTACCTCCCCCTCTAAAGTTTCCACCACCCCTTACTTGCGCATGTGGTTGTTGTGGTGGGTACTGGTTCTATTGGTAGTGTGGTTGGTAGTGATTTTGTTGCATGTATGGCTGCTAAGATGCATACTGAGGTTGGTATTTATTTTGGTATTTATTGGGAGGGAACTGCATAGGCTAATATGATGTTTGCACCGGTTCAGCCTGAGCGAGTCCCTCAATTTTCATTAAGTAGGTGTCAAAAGTATTTACTTTCAGGAGATGGTATGCTCTATAATCTTTTTCATCATGTCCTACTGACTTACAAAATTTACAGAAGACATTTGTCTAGGTACTTACAACATTTTGTAAATAGAAACACTCCTCATGGCGATGCCCTCTAGAATGGCATATGCGACACCATGGTAGCCCATGGCCATTTAATTGATTTGGTCCACTTGACGCAATATAGTTCATGAAGGTTAGATAGTTATCCTTAGTGTCCCCATCCATTCTACATTTTGTGCACCATAAGTATTCCTGCACTTCCTTTCCCTTCTTGATGTCCTACACTTGTATCATCATATTAGCCAACTGTGATTGAATTTGCACCATTCTTGTGGTGTCATCACCAATGGGTGAGGATTCTAACTTCAATTCCAACTCTAATGCTTCTGTCTGTGACTCAATATTCTATTGCATTAATGAGCCTCGAATGTGTGGTAATAACACAACAATAAACCATTCTTTGTGTTGTACATCTGACATTTGGAAGCTTACCTTGTTCATCAAAATTTTAAAGCACTTGTCAAAGTCCCAAACCGACTCTATCAGTGCTTGTTTTATCTATTTGATCTTAGTAATTCACTACGACTCAGACTTCATTTTTCTGAACTTAGAGATCAATGCAGCTCAGATCGCATCCAGAGTCTTCTGCGATGCTCCAGCCGATGTGGCATAGAACTTCATGAACCAATATAGCACACGACTCTTTAGAGTCCTGATCATTTGTGCCTTATTTATGTATGCATTATGGACTAGCCAAACCATCCAAACAGCTTCACAGAGGAACAAATGCTGCTCTGGGTCTTCTGCTCCATTTCCATTGAATGTGGATAACCGAATATCCACTCCGGCCATTGAGTTGGCATCGGGGTTCTCTGGTAAGGGGTTCAAAGGAGGTATACCTTCTGTTGTATTAGTCGTAGTACCAGAGTTATCAGTATTAGTAGTCATATCTGGGGATGAGACTCTAGATGTCACCTCTGGGGATATTACTGGTGTGATGTAATTATGTCTCAACCTTGGTGTTTCAACACAGTCTTCAGAATCCTCTGGTCCTTCAAAAATCGGGCTATAGTCCTCTACTTCATTGCAGTACCCTTCGTCTTCATGTGACGAAAGATCATGTTCACTCTCCTCGAACAAATTAAGGTTCTGTCACCCTCTCTCAGTCTTTCTTATTTTCCCTAATATGAATCTCCTAGCACTCCTTAGCAATCTAGCTTCTAGTTCAGGTTCTGTATTTCAAGGGAACATCTCAACTCACCTTTTCCCATTTCCTTAATAGGTCATCTGTGACAAAGACTCCTTCACCAATATGCGACTCAACTATTCAACTACAAGATCCCCCTCTCATAGACAAGCATCTTAATCCATGTACTGATAGATAGAAAATATATTCTTCTGGGTCCTTGGAAAAAATTTCTTTCAGCCTCACTATACGAAGTTATAATGTCTACCACGAACTTAGTAATGTATCCCTGCAAGATACTGTCAGTCCAAAAATCAACAGCTCTAGAGATAGTGTTACTTACGATGGTTACCTCATGAACCAACTAATCACTCCATTCAACAGCTTCTCTCCTTTGGAAGTTTATCTGTCTAGTCACCAATCTCGACAACCACTCGTGTAGTATAACAGGGAATTCTGCAAATAAGACCTCATGGATATCAGAATATATATACTCGTCTATCCAATTTTATGCACTCAACCATGATCGTGCACTCTCCCCTTGCACGAATGATAGCATTTTAGAGTCTATCCAATCTTATATATCTTTATTTTTTGGATGCCACAACATTTCCCTCGACTCAAATGATTAAGGGTCCCGACAATGAGACCATTTGTTGGATTCTATCACCTTCCTTGTCTCGACGTGTAGTTCAACAACACCATAATACCAACAATAAACCAAAATACATCAGCCTAACAAAGAAACTCTCTTGACAACACCTACAAGGCAGGCACAGTCTCACCCAAGATATCTAATGGGAAACTTCTATAACTATGTTTTTTCAGTTGGCGAGGGATTATAATCCCTTGGCGTACGGCCAAGGTGATCGACGAAGGTAGTTTGGATGGTTGGGAGGTCCCTGCGTGACTAAACACAAATATATGTCAGTGCATGTGATGCGACCTTGTCCTTAACCTTAAAATCTGGGGGAAATTGTGTGACACAGCTGATTCCTTAGACTAACTGGCCATCATGACTTATGTTCTGCTTAGGAAATTAACCACAAAATTTCTTACACCTCCCAACAATTCCTTAACAATTATTCATTCATTTATTAACAATATGGTGGTTATGCATTCAACAAGAGCTCATCAATACACAGTAAGCAAATAACAAAAATTCACATCAACATATACAACATCAATCAACCATTTAAACACATGCAATAACATGGAAACACATCTAGGAAAAACCACCAAGGTGATCTTCATCTGGCATGAGAATCGTATATAGCACTTTGCATTCTGTGACTTGCAGACTGATCTTATGATATGTCTTTTATGACTCAGACTTCTTGTTCTCATGCTCTCTAGTTTATTCTTCTATCTACTCCTACTGATCCGCACATAGCTTGGATCAATTCTTTTATCTACTGTCTACGCATTTAGTTGCTAATACCTTCTACTCATAGTGGTTTTCACACATAGCTACAAGATCCACAGTTCAACATCCTCCTCCTACTACTAGACTCCTCTCTGAGTCTTCCCTTCCACTAACTGTAACTCAAACACAGCAAAAATGGTGTCCTTGGCTAGAGACAACTAGACCCGAAACAACCAACACAAGCGGCTAATAACAACACCAACAAAAACTAAACATAATCCAACAAAATCCAACCCTTATACAGAATGCCTTCTTCTTATTTATAGCTTCTATCAGACCATGCAGGGTCGACTACATACTTCTTATTAGTTACAGGTCGTGATCAACCATCAGAACAAGTTGTCATGGACTAACACAAGGAACTATCGACCTGACTTACAAAATATTCCTTCATACACACATTACCGCAGGTTTACGTCGTCTTTAATGGCCATACTATTTTCCTGTCTCTTTTCAGCCATTATCACCTGTACACCTACATGCTTACCTTTCCTTTGTCGCATGAATCTTTATTCCCCCTACATTGATCCCTTTTGCTTCCTTCATGACCTATTTTCCTTCCTATTTCTCGCATGACGTACCTTCTTTTGCTTGTGCTTGAACTTCTTCCTTGTCTCCATTCCTAGCCCAACACAAAGGGCAAGGCCTACATCCATCATGAAAAAGGGATGGCTCTATAGAGAATGACCTTATAGAGGGCAAGTCTTACATCTAGCATGAAAAAGGGTTGGCTCTATAGAGAAATAACTTGTAGAGGGAAAGTCATATATCCAACATGAAAAACGACTGGATCTATAGAGAAAGGCCTTGCAAAAGGAAAGGCCTACATCCAGCATGAAAAAGGGATGTCACTGTAGAGAAAGACCTTGTAGAGGGAAAGGCCTACTTCCAGCATGAAAAAGGGATGGATATGTAGATGAAGACCTACACCCAACATGAAAAAGGGTTGGAACTATAGATCTACATCCTATAAAATTGAGCACATAGATCTGTGGATCAACAAACAACTCACAAAATAGATCAGACAATTTTACTCAGGAATTGAAGAATTAAACATTGCAAACAATGACTTGCAGCTGTGTAATGCTTTCATTAATAAAAAGTAATTGGATAATTAGTTACAATGTAATGCATTGGTATTAATAACCATTCAATTTGAATGGATGAGAGGGAAATTTGAATTGATTGGCTCTACCTAACTACATGGATAACTAGACATTTCTAAATCACTATCAGAGCCTAACTAGTTAGGTCTAGTTGTCTAAATCAGTGCCTCAATCAGTTAGAATTAGTTAACTAGGCTAATTGAATGTGGTAGATGAAGAATTGCACCTTCCCACATGAAATCAATTAATGACATGATCTAACTGAATTTAACTGGATGTAACTAAATGTAACAGACTCCCAACTAGGCTTAACTAGTCACTAACTGAACTCAACTGAAGGAAGTTGGTTTTGGCACTCCTAATGTCTCCGGAATCGTAGGGATTGGTCTAGGAGGATCCTAAAATGATGCATGCAAGTGTATTCAATGGAATTTAGCCTCAACTAGTGTTCCCCATAGTCTAGTAACTGGTACATGTGGCCCAATTAGGCCATGTGGACCCAATGATGCTAGTGACTAAATACAGACTGAAAAGACTCCTAATTTAGACATAATAGACCAAATTGGACAAGGGAGGATTATAATCCTAAAAATGCTTCTTTCGATGATGGTATGATCTTCATTTTCTATGTAAATTGTTATGAATCTCTTATAATATTGTTCTTTAGTCTCAATATTGATGTGACTAAATTTAAGAAGCAGCCAAAGCACATAATAAATAACAAGAGCGAAGAAAAAGAAAAGAAATAAAAGAGAGAAAGAAAATGTAAAAGGAACACCAAAATCAGGTACAGTTGACACAACAATAGGTACTATCAGTTATTCACCTGGATCAGTTAGGATTGACCAGAAAATTCGACACATAGAAGATCAGAGAAGAAGAGATAGATCGACTTGTGGACGCCATCAATAAAAAATCAATATAAGAAGAGAGAAAAGAAAGGAACAAATAAAAAAATTAAAGAAAGAACAAATTGAATTTCTAACAAGATCTTAGTATTTGGCAACACAAGTAATCCCAGTACGAGAAGGGGACAACACTGATGGACCATTGGAGAAAGTATAACAACTGTTTGAAAGTGTTGTGCCGTGCTATTAGGAATAGTTACAGGAAAAGAAAGAAGAAAAGGAAGAAGAGACCTATGTATTACTCAAAAATCAATAGAAAACATTCTTGGTAGCTCATAACTTATTGAAGGAGCATATCATAGACTCCATTATCACAGAAGAAGTCTTGTGTACTTGGTTCACCTATTACGGCCAAGTATTTTAGGAATTAGCAAGTGAATAATAATCATGAAGTCATTAGCTCACTACAGTACCGATGAGGGGGTTACACAAGTAGTGGAGAATACAACTCAGGACCAACTTGCGCTAGAGATCCAAAAACTAGACAAATTCGAGAAACAAGAACACCAGTGGATCAACCAATCCAACCCCAACCTATTTATCCTCGATCAAATTCATACTTATATGAAAAGACTACTTGACACTATCGAGTAAAAATAACAACTCTTAGGAATTGACATGAGCAACACTGTTGACTTGAATATACAACAAAAAATAGCGAACTTGTTGAGTTTTATAGCTCTGTCTATAGACATCCAGAAGGCACTCCACACTTGGAAGGAGTTCCAGCATCAGTTAGTAGCTACTACAAAACAAATTTTGGAAGTCTGCATATAGAGTTAACCATTAATAAGGAACCATGGCCCATGACAAAGAATTATAGAAACTACTCAAGATAGGAATTTTGTCACCTCTTTGTTTCTTCAGGATGAAGAAAGATTTTTTTCCTGGGGGACATGTTGGAGAAGATAGTTGGTTAAGCTGAGTAGACTCATTAGTTGACTAATTGTAGATTAGGTCGACCTCATAATCGTGTCGGTTGGTTGAACTGACAGGTAGTTACTATAACTATTTTGTAAATGTATATATAGGTTATTGAACAAGATATATACTTGGTTCAGTTTCTTGTATGAACCCACATGTGTATTGAGTAATATAATCTATTATTTTGTCTATCATTCTTATCTCTTGTATATGTTATGTTTATATGATTCTTTATGTCTATTACTGGTAACCTTGCAATCTGATTGATTAAAACAACTCTCCCACCAGATTAGAGTATTCCCTCCAAGTTGGAGATAATCCAACTAAATCTTAATGAAATATTTAGTAAAATTTTTAATCCTACAATAAACTTCAATTTAATGGATCCAACTATCCAATTTTCCAGCATTAATCTCTCCATTATACATAGGTAATTCAAACTTAGCATCTAGCTTTAATTGAGGCACATTAAGGTCATTTTTTCCTTTTTTCTTTTCAAATGGAGAATGTAAATATAAGGAACCATGAATATAAGAAAAATAATATGTTGGGGAGTTAGGAGGCTCCTCACCACATCCTTTTTTTTTTACCTTGCACATGATAAGGAACTCCTTGTTAACCTCTCTTTTGATCTTGATAGAGATCCTCTACCATCGTTTGCATTCTCATGAAATATTTCATAAATTCCCCTGCATATGGGATAGAAGAAGTTGCTTCTTCTCCTTTTGGTGAAGACATTTTCCCTCTTTTTGAACCAATCTCTATATCAAACTATTCAAGTTCTTCTTCTGCACATTCTAGCCTAAATCTTGTTAACAAAAAATCATAATGCAATGGTTATCTTGCTCTGATACCAAACTTGATATGAAATTTTAGGATCTTTTTTAACCTTAAATTTGCATTTGAATTTGCATGTTAAATACTCATAAAACAGGATCACCCATAGAAATTTAAAATTCTTTAAATTATTCACAAATAAAATAAAAACAAATATGCAAACCAAACATAGAAGACACAGCTGATAACGGAGTTCACCCCTCTTGGGCTACGTCTTTGGGACACTTCCAATGGGAAGGTCGATCTATTAAGTCTTCAAAAGCTTAAAAATTGAGTGTTCTAGAAACACTTCAGAATTATGTCTTTCATAAGAAGAAATAAACATCACCACTAAACTCCTTATGAAATTCTGAGAAAAAAAGTATAAACCAAGATATATTTTCCTCAGACTTCCTCTCACATGTAAAACGGGAACACCCTGTACCCTTCCTATATGACCTATAGTGAATGCACTTTCTCACCTCAAGATATATGCACATAAATGCTTGTACTCACCTTAGGATCTATGTCTGCAAACAATCATTCAAAAACTATGCTCGGGTTTAGAATTTCATGGTTAATTTAAAGTGAGAAAGGGTGCACATGGAGGAGCCACATGATCCTTCTTTAGCGCTAATCTGTATCATAAATTCAATAAATTTATGTCACTTCTGTCCCAATGGAGGGCCTATGTTCCAATGGTGGAGACACTCTAATGCGAGGACATATTTACTGAGGCCAAACCCATGGGCCTCATTTCCTCTTCCACATTTTATCACACATTGAATGGTTGTTTATATATTTAAGTTCCACATTATACAATGGTTTTGACATAATTTAACATATGACACGATGATATGGTTTGTTAAGATATGATAAGATAAGGTTCAATTTGGATGTGGCATGATAAAATGTTGGCGCATTGATATATGGTTATATTATGGTTAAATTCATATATGGATATGGATATGGTTTAAAACATGTAACTCACAATGGGGGTCTCGGTGTTATCATAATATAATATAACTTCCATAATATAATGTGTTTGCCAATGGAGCTTATGGTAACATTGGTGGAGGTCTTGGGTTTGATAAACCATAATTTTCACCATTTTTAACATTTTTAACCATCCTTGTCAAAACTTCAATTACTGACAACTTCTTCATTTAGAGGCAGTTTTGCACAAAACAAACCTTGTCAGAAAGCTTCCGGTGAGTGCTTTCATCTTGTAAGCTTATATTTTCATTTGGAATACTTTAAATTTGATCAATTTTGAGATGATCCACATGGATCAATTGCACTATTTGAGTGTGGTAAGCTATAAGAAAACCATGGGATTTGTATGTGCTACAAACTGAGCTCGGGTTTGTGTGTGGAATGCCATCATTACCTGATATTTTATGGTTGGTTGTTTCTGGGTCTGCTACTCTAGTAATTGGGGCATCCTTACGATTCACTTCAAGAAGAACCAAACACTCAAACAATGCAGCAGAGATCTTATTCCACTCAAACATGGTTATGGTTTCTTCTTGCAGCCCCAAACTAGTTACAACCTGCTCAAGAAATACATAGGATTTGTATGGGATACAAAATAATATATGGTTTGTGTGTGGAATGTCATCATTAATTGATATTTTATGGACTATTGTTTATTGGTCATAGCTTCAAATTTGAGTGGACTAATATATCTGAAGCATTGTTTGAGTGTGCTAAGATGTAAGAAATCAATGGGATTTGTATGGGCTACAAATTGAGCTCAAGTTTGTGTGTGGAATGTTATCATTAACTGATATTTTATGGACTATTGTTTCTAGTTCTATTTCTCTAGTAATTGGGGTTTCCATACGGTTGACTTCAAGCAGACCTAAACACTCAAACAATGCAACAAAGATATTAGTCCACTCAAACAGGGTTAAAACTCACATTCTCCTCCAGAAAGACATGGGAATTATATGGGCGAAAAAATGAGATTTGGTTTGTGTGTGGATGTCATCATTACCTGATATTTTATGGATTGTTGATTCTTGCTCTGCTGCTTCAGTAATTGGGGTTTCCTTTTTTTTTCTACTGGGTTACGTTGACTTCTACTATAGTTGACTAAACCTACAGTATTTGAATTTATTCTCTCTCTGTGTCTCTAAGGTATGTCCTTTGTTCTCATAGTGACTTGTCTCTTAATAGACAACATCCGATCTAAAAATTATTGTTGATTATAAGGAAGGTTTCAACTCTCCTACTAAGTTATATTATTTGTTTTCTTTGTACTTTGAGTTAGATTTACTACTGTTGTTATTTATTGTCTTTGTATTATTTTCATCTTTAACACATGGACCTTGTGGAGTGTTAAAGTTGAAAGAGATGAAAATTATGCTTTAAACTTATCTTGTCTAGTTAGAACGATACTATTTTGTTTCTAGTACTATTTTGTCATCGTTTGTCATGGTTTATATCTGTTTAAGATGGTTTGTGATGGTTTATGTCCTTTTTCATATCATATATTTGTGCTAAGTTTAAATATCAAAATCTAGTTGGCAGTTTCCAAAAGTTGTTGTTTATCACCTGTTGTTATTTAAACAAGCATGCCAGAATTGCTCAGAGATGGAAAATTGGACATGGAGAGAGAACAAGCACATGGATGTATCAATTCATATGTTAAGAGACTCTTAGACTATATTAGGTAAGAATACAATCTCTTATTTTAATTTATTGAACTTTTCATTATTTATGTAGTCAACAACTTAAAGAAATATGATTTATTTTCTTCTATATAACAGTTACTTTCACTCGATTGGATCTAACATAGTTTATCTGGCTTACCATTAACCAGACACAAAGGTATTTACAAATATGTTAACCTGACTAAATGAATGCATTCATGTGATTACCCAAATTGGAGAATGCCTTGGAACACTCTTAAATTGGTTCAAATCGTCGTTTTCACCCTATTTTGATGAATGTGTTTCCTTCATTGTGCTGATGCTGGTAATAATACACATGTGATAATGAAATAAATGTTTTTTTATTCCTGTTATGGTACATATATGCATTATGCTACATCTAGTTGATTTATATGTAAGCAGTTATAAATCAAAGAACACTATTAGTACCTTGGGATTTACTACTACCAAATTGTGGGGTGTATTATTAAGGCTTGTTATTTGTTCCTTCTACATATTTTTCATGGAAAAGACTAGACTGAACAAGAGAGGCATGTTGAAATCTACATTTTTTATGATGTTGTAGAACATTGTGGTGTGGCTGTTACAAAGTAATTTACCCAAACTTGGTAGATGTAAGCATATAGATTAGTTATTTTTTATCTTATGTAGAATAATCACTTATTTTATATTGTTTTTCAGACATATATTATGAATAGTACATAATGAGATATGAGTTACCAAACAAATGACCAAAATCTACCTATAAATGAGCACTTTTGATTTGTCGATTGTTGGTGGCTAATTTTTAGTCTCTTATCATGCAACCAAAAATGTGGTCATATATAGTTTGGTCATTATAACTTGTCGGTTGGTCATTAAGTTTGTCGCATATTTGGTCATTAATAGGGTCATATGTTTGGTCATTGATCTAGCCATTAATCTGGTCATATGTTTGGTGATAAGAGACCGAAAATTACCCACCAAAACTGTCATTTCGTCATTTATATGAAATTTTTTGGCATTTGTATGGTCGCTTATATCCATTTTGTTGGTCACTTATATCTCATTTTTTGGCCACTAATTTAGTCATTTTATATGTGAATATTGACTGATTTTTGTAGATATGGTATGGAGGAATTGAACCACCAATATCCTACCTGTAAGGAAGGTGTTATTCCATTGAGATAGTACCCTTGAAGTCCCTATAATACTTGCAGAACTACCAAGCTTATTCATTTACTTCAAGCATCATTTGTACGGATCAATAATGAAATAAATAACAATAGACCGTTGATATCTATGAATCTAAAAATCTTTAAAACCATATGGCATGATTGATATGAGCAGAAAAGTTGAGGATCTCATTGTCCCAATGATAAGGCCAACATAGGTATTAACATATTTATGGACATTTTTCATAACTTGAACAAAATACATAAGTGAAAATTGTATCACATAAGCCTAATTTATTCTATCCACTTGAAGTTCATTTAATATATGGAAAATGACCTAAATACTCTAGAACCATATCTAGATATTAAAGGATAGAACAATTCAGGTCATATATATAGAAAAGGGATTTCATATTGTTGGATAAATTCCATGTACACTATGTTGTCTAGTATACAAGAAAAATCTATTTAAATAATCCTAAATTATCATAAATTGAAATGGAAAAGGAAACCAAATAGGAAGAGGATTGAGTTTCTTTGTGCACCTTTAAGTTGTTCATCCATCACTCGATTTCCAATACCCTATTAATGGGAATCCTTTATTTTTCTACTGCATCTATTGTGAATAATAACTAACAGTTTCCATAAAATTATATCTTGATTGTTTTCCATTGCTTTGGGTGCTGGTAATGACTGATTTGATTTGTCATTAACTAGTGGAAAGGAATAGATCCATCCCATCATCAAAACACATAATGCTTTATACAATGGCAAGTGTTGTGATCACATAACAATATTTATAGCATTGTATGCATGCATAACGAGGCTGCGAGTATCAATAAAATATTTGGATTGATTGCAAAATTAAATTTGTCCAGAAATATATATATAAACAAAACATCATAACAATAATGAGACACAACTTTAAGCAAAATACCTGATAGTAAATGGTACAATGGAAAACCTTTACAGCTAATTGTCAATTAAACCATCTGATTGTGAATATTTGAACAATTATTAGTTTCCATATTGTATAGTTTGTTTAAAATTACACAGTTTCAATATAACTAGTATTAACCCTCTATACACCCACAACCATGACAAACCTGTTGTTTTAAGATAAGGTTATTTCCAAGTGTGGAAAGTAGACCGGATTACTATGATGATCAGACAATTTTAAACCATTTAATTTCTATAAGCAATTTTACTTATTCAAAGGACCACTTGGTCCTTTTATGAATGCTAACTATTACTGAATCATGAATCATAACAACAGAAATATACATGGAATTATGGTAGGATACACAAGATGTTCATAAGTACATACCACACATAATGACAACATGCACTGACAAAATTATCCTAAATTCCTACTATTGTACAATATACAATCAGTTGTCCCAAAAATTGTGAATATCATGAGGCTTTGTAACACAGATACCTATGAAGGTTTCAACCACCTAACTGACACAATATGCCAGCTGGAAATCATTCTCGCAGACTTGTGAAATCAAACTCTCAACGATATCATTGGACTATATCGTTTACAAAATAGAAAAGATGTCTATATAGCATAATTTCAGCATGCAAGATACCAACAAATGTAAAAGAAGTGCATAAATTTTCTTTATTTTTAAAACAAGACAGGGTTTCCAAATGGGTTATTCTAATGAGAACTTTGTGTAAAGGACCTAGGACAATTATTATAATTTGTTTCAAATGGATCTCCAAAAGGGTTTTCAGATTGGGGCATTGACATCAAATTTGGTGACACTGGAACCATATAGTTGTGGTTGTTGTTGAAGCACCATTGAATGTTGTTGTTGGGCCATGGATACCATATGAACATTGGGAGGTGGTGAAACATTCTTGGACATGGAAAATTGGTCATATTGCCTTGATGACATCATAGGGATAGACTAGAAAGGATTTTTATCATATTGGTTCCTTCCATAGACCCCTTGTCCAATGTATGTAGTTGTCTAAACCATTGCATCTTCATATAGACTATCAAATGTAATCTTGTCAAAACCACCAGCCTAGTCACACACGAAAAACAAAAATTCATGGTTGACCTTTAATAAATAAAAAAATATGAACCTTGGAAAATTCCATAAACAAGATAATAAATGATAAGACCTAATGAGATAATAATTTGTATACAATATTTCAAGCTTCAACTTCTATGACCAAAATGCAAATGTCTGTATTACAACAAAAAGATCAATTAAAAATGGCATGCCTAAAAAATACTATTCATTCAAATCTCATGCAAGAACCTACATAACTTTACGAGCCCATCATTAAACTCAAAAGGAAACAATAATTTACCTGTTATCTTGTTGGCACTTGATCATTCAATGTCTTGTTACATACAATATTTCAACTTCTATGAAAAAATATGCAAATGCCTATAATACAACATAAATATCAGCACAAAAGGAACATATTATTGATAGTATGTAATCAGATCTCATGCAAGAGCCTATATAACTTACCAACTCTTTCATTTAAACTCAAAATAAAACAAGCATTTACCCCAATGCCCAAGGGCCAAAACAAATAATAGTATAAAATCATCGCATGTTGAATTCCATCCCAATACATATCACTTGTATTTCCTTTGGAAAATCATGAATCTATGGTCCATTTGATATGGTATCATAAATGAGAAGGGTAAAAGCAAAAACAATTCAACCAATAAAAATAAACATGTAAGTTTATTAGTAGTTAGACCTTCCACCATTATTGCAATCTTCTGTTGGAGTAATTGGTATATTGTAACAATTTAATTATGGAAAATAAATAAATGATAAGCGTGTCTCTATTGAAGAAATAAGCAGCTTGACACATGTGAGGTGTCAAGCTAATATTAAATGGATTACTTAGACTTTATATAAAGTAAGTAACAGTAACCTATGCAATGTGTCATCCATACTATATAGTTTCTTCCAAAGGCATTCCTTTATCATTAAGATGTTGTTAGCTTACAAAAAAAGAAGTGAGATATCATCGATACTTGAACTTGATTGTTGTTAAGTATTGTGCCTATTCTGCCAGACCAAAAGAAACTATCAAACCACCAGTGTACCATATTCACAACTTCCCATTCATTATTGACAATGACTACCAACTTGGAATGATATTGAGTATCTGCAATCTCACATTCACGGATAAAACAAGGAAAGCACGATCGCTACATTAACTTGTTTTCCTTCTTTTGCTATTGGGAAATATTGTTCGTTGGGTCTTGCTTGTATACTTTTTTCCATCTAACCTCTATAAATGGAAGCAACACTACAACATATTAAAAAATTATGAAAACTATACACTGATCAAATAATTATGCTTACTAGGTAAAACCTTCAACATGATTTATATGTAACCTATATGATATAACAACATGTTTTCATAAAAAAATGATTGGTAAGGAAGAAAATATACGTAGATGAACTGGAATTATCAAGATAGAACACCATCATATAGAAATAAATAGGCATCACATAGAAATCTCAAATAAGATAATTTGCAGTAGAGAAATGAACAAAGACCACATCAAGAAGGAGAAATGGCATGGAAATGAAATGGAAAGTACAAAAAATTAGTATATTGCAAAATGATGTCAGGAACACATAAGAAAAAATTGCATAAATGTATTAGAAGGATGAAGGATTCAATGGAAGAAAAACAAATCCAATCAAACCCAAATTACTTTAAACTAGAAAAGAAAACAAAAAGACATTATATTAATGTTTACTATTGAGAAAAATAGGTCAATCAGACTTGAAAATATAGAAATATTAATAGCTAAAACTGGAGTGTTGTGTGTACTCCCTAAAACAGGAACAAAGTAAATAGGACACATAAAATCACAAAAAAAGGAGTTAGATACATAATGGAGTACAACCTTCATAATCAAGACATTCAAAACAAGTTATGCAACAAAATAAAAGGTGTTCGCCGCATCACAACCAGAAAGTTGAAATAAAATAATTAACCATAATCTATATCAAACTGTTAAGAGTCTAGACTCTATAGATCCATCTACCACTGTAAAATTTCCAATAATGAGCTTAATATTTCCATCAAAGGGGGAAAGAAGGTGTCAATCAGGCCATCGAAGGTAGTAACCTAGAAATGAAATGAAATTATATTTATATTAATGTCTATTGTTGGCCAAAATAGGTCAATGCAACTGGAAAGAACAACTTGCAAAAATGGGCAATAGCAGGAAAAGAAAAAGTCTTCTCCCAAGAATACATGAATTAAAAGAAACCGAGAGCTATAATAACAAGAAGAAAAACCCTACTTATCACAAGGATAAGACAATTATAATCTATAAGTAGTAAAGGAATAGGCTGTAAGAAAAACAAGAGCCAATCACTATCATCCTCATGGTCATGAATGGAAATGTCCTACCTAAGAGTAGGGACTAGACTAATGACCCATTGGGAGAATTGCATAGAATAATGACCCATTGGGAGTAATCACTTGTTTCCTCTAGATATTATGATTAGGAGAGGAAGAAGAAATTGGAACTGAGGTGAGAAACATAGAGAGAAACTCTCCTAGTATCCAAGGAAGTTGAACACCAGCAGTGGAGAAGAAAATTTCACATGCTTGTCATATTTTTCTTTAACTAATATCACTAATATTCCCCACAGGAACATGATCCATCCTTGAAATTATCAATATAAATTGCATCTCTAACAACGATTTATAACCTAACAATATTAAAGATCAACTCAGTGACAATATGGAAGTCACCACATACACATAGGTACTTCTTGATTAGGGATTTCCTTTCCATTAGAAAAAAATCAATTTCCAGACTCTCACTGGCATTGTAAAGCATATTCACCTTCACCTCCAACAACAAAAACTTTGTGTTCGGAACATACCTGTTAGAATTATTAATCCTCCCTTGTCCAAATTTGGTCATATGTCTAAATCGGGAGTCCATCCAGTCTATTTATAGTCATTAACACCATTGGGTCCACTTGACCTAATTGGGGCACATGTTTTAGTTACTAAAGTGTGGGGAACACTAATTAAGGCTCACTGCCACTGATTTCACTTAATTGCATTATTTTAGGAGCCTCCTAGACCAATCCCTACAATTTAGGAAGCCACTGGGAGTGCCGAAACCAACCAAGGTCAGTTCACTTCAGTTAATGACTAGTCAAGCTAAGTTAGGAGTCAGTTGCATTCAGTTCTAGTCCTCTACATTCAGTTAGCGCTATGTTTACTTGACTGGACACATGTGGGGTTCATTTCTCACCTACCATAGTGACTTAATCTTAGTCAACACTGAATGTAACACTTGAGTTGTGTTTTAGAGCTCCAATGAACTCCGGTTATGGTTTAGACAAGGTCACTTAACTACTGAGTCCTCCGATAGTGATTTAGACAAGGTCTTAGTTATTTACAGTCAAGTAGATTCTATCAATTCGAATTTCATGTGGCTATTAAAGCCATTTTACTTTATTCTAATTATCATCAGATTACTTTTTGATTAATGAAAAAATTCACAACTGCAAGCCTTTTTTGCACTGTTTCATTCTTCAATTTTTGAGTAAATTGTGAGATACACTTTGTGAGTTGTGTATTTGTCTATAGATCTATGTGCTCAAATTTACATGGTATTAGAGCCTCGGTGGAAAAGACTCCTCTCCTCCTCAGATTTCCAGCTGGATCATTTTTTTGGCAAATTGCTCCTTCCAGTACTGCACCACAAGCGAAGAATTTACCACTTAAAATCCCAAGTTAGGAAATTGTTGATCAAGCTTGCTTGATCAACTATGTTGGGTGTGAAGGAAATTCCAAAAGCGCAGACTGTCGACCTTACTTTGTATGTTTGATAGTGTGACATGTTATCAGATTCTCTTACAGCATTCGCTACAAGCAGCCCTTTCTTCTCACTGCATTCACTACAGCAGATCAGTTCTTCTTATTACATTTGAAATGGATCATCAAATAGAGCTTCTCACTCCTTTCAATTATCACCAGTGGAAGGCAAACATGGTGGTAATGCTCCACACCAAAGGGCTCTTTAGGCTCATAGAAGAAGCAGAGGAAGAGCCAGATTCAGATAAAGACAAAGCTAAGTACATGAACAAGCTTGATTAATCCCATGGACACTTTCTCTTCTCAGTCTCTAAAGATCTTTGGTTCCACATTCTAGAATTGAAGACTCCCAAACTGGTTTGGAACAAGCTTGCCTCCCTATTTGATAAGCATGATGAGATGAGGATCCATCAGCTAGAAAATGATCTGATTACTCTCAATTCATCCAATTTCGAATCTTTGAATGCATTCTTCACAAAGTTCAAGAACTTGATATATCTGTTGAAGCAATGCAAAGTGGAGAAGGATGAAGATTAGCTCATCCTTGATATTCTCACAAAGCTCAATTCAGACTACTCAGTCTTTGTATCCACCTTCCAAACAATAAGGCTCACTAGTCCAAATTGGAATATGCCCACTCTTAATTCTTTCATCCAATCTCTTATTTCTAAGAATGATAACTTGATCCAAATGGGGATCATTCGATCTCCCAAAGATCTAGCTCTAGTTACAAGAGGAGATAAGGTAGCGAATGATAAAGGGAAGCAAAGAGATGAGTCCCCTGTGAAGAAAGAGCAATCAAAATAATCTTCAGGTTCGAAGAGAAGCAAGAAGGATGGAAAAGGAAAGGTCCTCTGCTCTTATTGTGGAAGGGGCTTCCATTCAGAAAGCTCATGTATGAGAAGACAACTTGATGAAATGGATCTTCTCTTGAAAAAGAACAACATTTTTGTACCTGCTAGCACCGGGAAGGAAGACTCTGAAGAAGAAGAAGAAGAATACCAAAGGAAAGGACATGCATTGAAGTCTTGTTGCACATCGGCACACTTTTCAGTCCTTTGATGGTCCTAGTATTCAGATGGGAAATAACAGTAAAGTAAAAAAAAAGGGGAAGAGCTACATCCAACTTGAACATGGAAGGTTCAAATATGTGCTATTTGTTCCCTCCCTAGATTCAAACCTATTATATGTCTATCAAATGATGCATACTAGATCTCCAAATCAAGTGATCTTTGGTCCTGACTCAGTGGAGATCACAGATATCTCTATTGGGAGCATCACAGCAAAAGGTACTGCAAATCATGCTTCAAAAGCATATGGGTTCTCACATTCCATGCCTCCTTCAGAACCAGTGCACTCTCAGTAGCCACCTACAAGGGAAGGTAAAATCATTGTATCTACTTCTTTTATAGCTTCTACTAGTATTGAAGATCCATCTATATCAGTTTATGACCTTGAGATTCATGGTGACTCAGATCTAGAGTCAGTCCCTACTTCCAAACTAGAAGCTAGGAAGATGACTAGAAACTCACCTGACCCTCAGAAAGGAAAGACTCTTGTGCTATGTCATGATATGTTACCTCCTATAGGGAGATGCAATAGACTTCCTGGAAGATGCTATACGGCAAGGGATTAGTCTTACTATATTCAGAAGAATGGATATGATCATACACCTCTTCATTCAACAAGATACAAAGGTTACATTCATCCTTCCTCCCATCATCATTTTTGGATAAGAAGGAGAAGTCTACATGCCAAGCCCCAGAATACCTGTGCACAACACACCATGCATGCTGCTTCACTTCCTCATAGAGATGAAGATTGCAGCAACATATTTTCAAGTTTTTCAAACTTGAGACCTAATTCTACCTACTTAGCTAGAGGGAGGGGTTTTTTCCTATGTGGTTTTTGCCCCAAATCCTTGTATTAAGTAGTTACTTTATTTTACTTGATGTAATGGGTGACCTATGGTCTTAGTTATTATGGCCCACAGCTTTTCCAAGTTAGCATTCAGGGGGGGTGTTAGGATTATTAATCCTCCTTGTCCAAATTTGGTCATATGTCTAAATTGGGAGTCATGTCTAAATCGGGAGTCCATCCAGTCTATTTATAGTCATTAACACCATTGGGTCCACTTGACCTAATTGGGGCACATGTTTCAGTTACTAAAGTGTGGGGAACACTAATTAAGGCTCACTGCCACTAATTGCACTTAATTGAATCAGTTTAGGAGCCTCCTAGACCAATCCCTACAATTTAGGAAGCCACTGGGAGTGCTGAAACCATCCAAGGTCAGTTCACTTCAGTTAATGACTAGTCAAGCTAAGTTAGGAGTTAGTTACATTCAGTTCTAGTCCTATACATTCAGTTAGCGCTAGGTTTACTTGACTGCACATGTGGGGCACATTTTGCACCTACCACAGTCAGTTAACCTTAGTCAACACTGAATGTAACACTTGAGTTGTGTTTTATAGCTCCGATGAACTCTGATTATGGTTTAGACAAGGTCACTTAACTACTGAGTCCTCTGATAGTGATTTAGACAAGGTCTTAGTTACCTACAGTCAAGTAGAGTCTATCAATTCGAATTTACTCATGTGGATTCAAATTTCATGTGGCTATTAAATCCATTTTAATTTATTGTAATTATCATCAGATTACTTTTTTATTAATGAAAGCATTCACAGCTGCAATCCTTTTTTGCACTATTTCATTCTTCAATTGCTGAGTAAATTGTTAGATCCACTTTGTGAGTTGTGTATTTGTCTATAGATATATGTGCTCAAATTTACAATACCCGCATAAGATGAATTTCCACTCTCATATTAGATTATAATGGCCCTATTACCAAAAGAGTTTAATATAATGTGGTGTACTTTTTTCATTTTGACACCTTATGAAATAAATAAATAATGTACATGTCATTAAATAAGAAACCATAAAACCATAAAAGGACATAAACCATGATAAACCATGAAAAAACAATATTATAAACAAAATAGTATCACTATAGCTAGACAAGATAAGTTTAAAGCATAATTTTCATCTCTTTCAACTTTAACACTCCCTAAGGTCCCTCTGTTAAATATGAAAATCTTAGAAAACAAATAAATAACAACAATAGTAAATCTAACTCAAAGTATAAAGAAAGAAAATCTATAATTTTTTATATAATATCTTGTATATTAAGATACAAGTCACTATAGGTACAAAGGAAATACATGAGAGAGAGAATACATCCAATTAATCTAGGTTTGGTCAACTATAGTAGCAGTCTAGGTAACCTAGTCGACAAGAAAGGAAACCCCAATTATTGGATAAGCATACCAAGAAACAACAATCCATAAAATATTAGGTAATGATGTCATTCCAAACAAAAACTAGAGCTCAGTTTGTATCCCATACAAAGCCCATGTATCTCTTGATCATGATGTGAATTGTTTAGGGATGTTAAAAGAAACCATAATCCTATTTGAGTGGATTACGATCTATTTTTCACTATTTAAGTGTTTGGGTCTGCTTGAAGTGAACCATAAGGAAAACCCAATTATTGGAGCAACATACAAAGAAACAAAAGTCCATAAAATATCAGGTAATGATGACATTCCACACAAAAACCAGAGCTCAATTTGAAGCCAATAAAAATAACATAGATTTCTTACATCTTAACACCCTCAGACAGTGCAACAAGGATACTAGTCCACTCAAACAAGGTTATGGTTTCTTCTTGCAGCCCCAAAAAACTCCTAATCTTCTCAAGCAAGTTTAGATAGGTCACAGTTTAGTCGAGGAAGCCCTAAGAAAATCATAGTTCGATTCAAGCATACCCAAGAAGGTCATGGTTCAGTTAGGAATCACTAAGAAGGTCACAACCTGGCTTAAGAGGTTACAGTTCAGACTTATCATCCCTCAAACTTGTCATGTCCATCCTAACAGTCCAACAAGAGGTCACATATTAGCTCCAAGTATAGCACACAAGTAACAAACCATCCCAAAATGTAGCACACAGGTCACAACTTATTCTAGGCATCCCTAACAAGTCAAGTCTCAATTGAGGAGCATTAGATAGGTTAAAGCTTAGCCCAAAATTAAACACATAGGTCATGGTTATGGTTTACAACACCATAGTAGTCAAATGAAGGGTCAGTACCCACTTCAAATAACAACAACAACCAAGATAAGAAATCAGCAGCCCTAACTGGCTGAGAGAGATGTGGCGCAGCTCAAGAACAACAACAAAGGAACCAAGGTGTCAAAGTTTTATATTCTCTCTCAAGGTATATAGTCCATAAGTGTTCCATACCACAACATTAAGTTTTATCATCACCGTATAAGGAAGGTGCATGCCACAATAGTAAGTTTTTTTATCACCATTTGGTAGTTCTAATAAACCCTTCCCTATTCTATTTTCTCAAAGAAAAGTATTCTAAAATGCTGATGAGGATGTCAATAAAATTTGCAAAATTTTAGCAGCAGAAAAAAACACATGAAAATAACATCTAAACATAAATATGTCCTCCCGTATTTAAAGTTTGTTGAACAGTTAGAGAGATGGATCCAAAAACCTAACAAATATGCATCAATGCAACTCTGTTTATAATGCGGATTCTTACAACATTATAATTCTTGCAAAACCCCACAAGAAAGCACTCTCATATGAAACCAAAAGAAAGAAATTAGTTGGTAGTGTTATTTATAAGTAATGAAAAGAGACACTAAAGACAAAAAGCAGAGAGGAAGACACTAGAAGGACAAAGTCCCAAACATTAATGTCTAGTTTCACACATATCCCAAAAGATTCCTAACAGCACCCATCCATGTCCATGTTTCCATTTTCACTTGAGACAGGCACAACATCAGCATTGTCACACTGCATTGTTTTAGTTCCAAACCTGAAAACTTACAGTCTTCTCAAAAGTAGAAATCTTATGAACAAACCCAAATCTTGATAATAATTGTACCAAAAAGTAGTTTAAAACTATCAATATTGAAAAGTTATAAGTAAACAACCTTTCATGATATTCATTGTGTATTCTACAATCAAATAAAAATAGAAAAGTGTTCATCCAACTCCTATTGTTGTGATGAAATATAAAATATAAAAATATCAACATGACAAAAAATAAAGGAAATACGACATCTCCTAGTATGTTATATATAATTATTAATAATAATATCACCTCCCTCATCAAATCTTGAAAAATATTCAGACAAAAAAAAGTAAAAATAAGGTTGGAGGATGCCATGTGGTGATGCACTTAATGCTTCCAACTCCTAGAACCATTTAAGTAGAAAAATACAGATACTGATGTACGATAATTCTCTAGATGCATGGGATACAAATTATTCAAAAAATAAGGGGAGGAAAAATGTGTGAGTATAGGTACAAGTAATGTAAAAGTATTTCAGATATAATTCGTTAGAAATTTTAAAATTGCAAAAAAGTAATAAATTTTAATACCTTGAAAAATAATAAATATTCACAATTAAATATCCATTCTTGAACAGTATGTCCTTTGTTTTCCATAGACTAAAAGTGATTGTAACATCCTGAACCCTCCGACTGATGAAGAGGACGCTACTGATGCTTATCTACCTGAGAAACTAGTCCCATGAACATACACATGATAAAAATTGAAATGCTTTGAACTAAAACGTGAATAGATGCATAATTATTTATCATATAGCCAAAGCAAACTACATTCCATTCAATCATTTAGCATGTTCATAATTTTCATTAAACATCAAATACAATTACAGAGATGAAATAGACCAGAATAGTTATCTTATGAAGAATCTCATCTGCAACCAGCTATGTCGCTGCAACATTCCATCCAACCATAGGCCAGTGTGCTCCTTAATCTCTCACAAAAACTGCCACCCCCGAGCTGGGCATGATTACCATAAGGAATAAGGAAACCAAGTAGGCTCACACATAGAAAAAGATATGTCAAAAATTAGTCAAGCCAACACGGTTGGGTTTATCAGACCAAGAGTACACAACAACACATAACCAAGCCAACAAGTTGGGTTTATCAGGTTATCAAGAAATGGAAGCATTGTCTACTAAGTTGGTGGGCTCATTGAAGAGATAAGGATTCCTACACCAGAACTATCTTGACTCCTAAGACATCCACACACACCCAACACAAGGAATCATTCCCTTCTCTGTTGTACAATCCCCCAGGAAATGACTTCCCTTCCAGTGTGTTGGGGCCTGGAAAATCATAGGTAACAATAGTTAGGGATTCTCCCTAGTAAATTTTCCCAACTATCCCACTACTGTTTGGTATGGGGAATCCTTCTGGTTTACATTCCGGCTACCGTACGTCAAGTAACAAAATAAAAGGGTTTTACCGGTTATGGCCCAGTCAACCATGTATATTTTTAGTTTTTGAATTTAAGTATGATGTGCAAGTGCCTATTTAAAAAATGCAGATTGATAGAGATAATGAGGAGTGTCACAATGTGATGCGTAGGTTCTTACCTCTCGTCTTAACCCTCTTGCATCTAAATCACACACAGCAAGAAACTAAAACTAACTATCTAACCTATCCCTAGGGAGCAAAATTAACAGTTAACAAAGAGTAATGTATTTTTGCACATGTATTATGAACAATTACAGATAGCTGTTATTTATTTCATAACACATGAACATTAATAAATATGTGAACAACAAGATAACTCATTGTTTATGAAAACCTTCATTACTCATAGTGGAAACTTCACAGAATAAACTAGAGTGCATTCATAACATGAACATAGATTCAATGAGTTAGAATGATCTCACAATCAATGTACATAAGCTGAAAATGAAATAGTTCACATTCAATTGATCCATAGCACAACATTTGAAACATTCCACCAAGATTTCTCCAGCAGGAAACTTGTAATTCTTTATTGAAAAAGGAAATAGTTCTTCTTACAACATAATTCTCACAAATCTATCTGGGAAAAAGTCCAATTCTACATCTAACTCTCCTATACTTATACAAAAAAAACAAAACCTTTGGGCTGCCCCCAAATGACTTCTGGGTTTCCCCAACGTTTCAATCCCAAATTTCCTCTTGTCATGAGTGCTCATGATTTATACAATATTACATTTAAAAAAAAAATTAATAGAACACTTTTATGAAGAGGGCCCCGCTTAGTCATGAATGAATTTTTTCCATGCCTGGGCCTCTGCTGATATGCTTTCAAAATTAGAGAGTTCAAGGAAGCGAATATTTATCTCATACTTAGCAGCCTGATTTTTAACCACTTCTATTCTCACCGGACTCAGGCATATCTGGTCTTCAAGTAAGTGGATACTTACTGCTACATGAGCTACTGCATTCTTCAAAATCTGTTCATTTAGATCCTTGACTTGTTGGATATCCTGCTCATCTTCCTGATACCTACTCTGTAGATGTTCTATGAAGAACTCATGTTTTGGTATCTCATCTAGTCTTTTATTTGTAGAAACTTGGCATCTATTGTATGTGACCAACATTCTTTTGTAGTATTCATCACATAACCCTTTCATTTTTTTTACTATCTTCTTGAATTCTTCCGTAGTATTTATTGCAAACTCCAATAGCTTATAATCCTACTTTAAACTATGTCGATCTTTAGCTGGTATCTTCGTAGGGGTTTCCTCATTTCTTTCTATCCACACTATCCTTCTTGTCAGGACCTCGAAAATATCTTGAGATCTGTCTACAAAATATGAAGTGGTGTCCAATATTTCTTCTAATCTGCTATCTATTTGTACAATCTTACACCTTTCTTCCTCAATGTACATTTGCAGCTGGTGGATCTTTCTTCTCTGAGTTAGAACATGCTCCTTCAAAGGCTGGACATCCATCTTCTATTCCATAGCATCTTTCAGTGATGTTGTCAATGAAGCATTTGTTGGAATATAATAAACCCACTCATAACTTAGGATAAAATAATTAATCATTATTTGATTAATTATTCACCCACTAGCTTAATTAGTTGGAATCCACTTGCACCTTAAGGTCAATGCATGCCATCCATATCCTAGGAATGATTTATTTCTGATTCTGGGTTCTTCTAGAATTAGTATATAGGACCTTATAGCAGATTCTGCTTTTTTCTGCTTTTTCTGCTTTATCCTGCTTTTCTATGGATAAGATAAAAGGTAGTCAACTAGGAAAATGGGAGCTTTTGTTTCCAACCCATCCTTCATTATTTTCTCTCTATATTGTAGGATTAGCAAGTATTTCCTTCACTCATCATCACTCACTCATGCTATTGCTAATTCGTGAGGTGCTTGATAGATTGGGAAACTGCTTTAGTCAACTATGGGGTTTATCATAATTAGTAAGCCTGCTTTTATGAGCTAGCTTGAGTTGTCTTCATGAAACTCATTTTTCCTTTATAAGGATGTATTACCTATGTAATAATATCAATTATCATTTATTGATCATTCATTAATGTGTGTTCATTAATTCTTCTTCTTCTTTCATTATGCTAATTCTCTACAATTATTTGTGAGGTTAATTGTGTGCCTAGATCCTTAGCCAGTTTATGAAATTCCTTATGCCATCAAGGCTTTAGAATATCTACATGGTATCAGAGCTAAGGTTCTCAAAGTTCAAGTTATTCATGCAATTAGAGCTGAGGATATCAAAGCTCCACATGATATCAGATCTTTGAGAGTTCATTAATTAATCCTCCTTTTTCAGATTTGCAGGTTTATTTTGGAGGTTCAACTTCGAATGGATTCAAGAATATCAGTTCCTCTTCTTTATCCATTCACAAGCTATTCAGAGTGGAAACTGAAGATGATTTCATATCTAAAGAGACAAGGTCTCTATGAGATATCTATTGGAGCTGGTGAAGAATCTTATGAAGAGCCAAGTGACTGGTTGAATGACTGTGATAGAGCAATTGGAGCTATTTGTCTATCTATCTCTCCATGCATGCGCTACCTTATTGGTTCTGTTGATTACCCAAAAGATCTCTAGACAATATTGGATAGAGTTTTGGGAAAGGACAATGAGGATCCTTCTAGCTATGTGGAGAGTGCCTATAGCTCCTCAATGATTTCTCTCTCTCAAGATGCCTCGACCTCTACAGACTCTGATGAAGTTGATCATAAAGATGAAGTTTCTCATACAGTTCCTGTTGCTACTACTCTTCTTGATTCGAATGATTCCTCTTTCAATCAAGAAGCAGAGCCATCTTTTTCTGTGTCTCTTGAAGAAGAAGATATTGATTCATCTTCTCATGATGCTGTTGATGAAAAAGAAGTGACTAATGGAGCTGCTATTTCTATTGATGATTCACTCACACATTCAGTGTTCTCTATGTCTTCTACTATGGATTCTGAGATCCATATGCCAGACCTCTCACACCTTGTGCATGCTTCTCTTCTTGATGGTGCGCAACCCAGTGACATCTAGGATGTTTTCTTAGCCAAATCAAGTCCTTCCAGTGTTTTGCCACTTACCATACTTGATCCCATGTGCTTCTGCAACTCCTCCTTTGTTCTTGGCACTCATTCTCAGAGCCTCCTTGAAGATTTTGAACATCATTATCTTTCCTCCTCTCATACCTCTACCATAGAGGATTCTTTACCAGTATATTCCCATGAGTCTACTGTTGTGTTTATTTGTGATCTCTTGGATTCTTTGAAAGCTAGATCAACCCATGGAGCCCATGCATTCGCACTCTTTGATCCCTTGCCTTCTCTATGTTCCTACATGATCACTTGCACACATCCTCTCTGTGTAAATGAAGATGGATACATGATACATTCGCTTGAACAATTATTTCACCTATCTGGAGCTCATTTCATCTCTACTGGTTCGAAGTTCAAGTCATATCATCATCTTGGAGCTGATTACAAGTCTCAAGATCCTTCAGTATTGCCTTCACATCATTGGATCTCAGTTGTTCTACATGGTCCCAGGTTCCATCCTGCAGCTGTCCTTGATCCAGGTGAGTAGATTTATCTTCTTCCAAAGAAGAAGATTCCTCCAGACATCAGCATTTAGTTTGGAGCAGCAGCAACACCAGCAGTTCAACATTTTTGGTATTGCTTTTTCATGTCCTTTCTTGAGGGAGTATTTTCCCCTTGAGGTTTTGCCTCTTTCCTCATTTCTTCGGACAACATAAAATTGTAAAAGGGTGACCATAGCTTTATTACTAGGCCCTATATGCATATATATTTGTGATTAGTTCAGGAATATCATCATAAAGTCAGGCTTAAAGGGGGGTGTTGGAATATAATAAACCCACTCATAACTTAGGATAAAATAATTAATCATTATTTGATTAATTATTCACCCACTAGCTTAATTAGTTGGCATCCACTTGCACATTAAGGTCAATGCATGCCATCCATATCCTAGGAATGATTTATTTCTAATTCTGGGTTCATCTAGAATTAGTATACAGGACCTTATAGCAGATTCTGCTTTTTTCTGCTGTTTTTGCTTTATCCTGCTTTTCTATGGATAAGATAAAAGCTAGTCAACTAGGAAACTGGGAGCTTTTGTTTCCAAGCCATCCTCCATTATTTTCTCTCCATATTCTAGGATTAACAAGTCTTTCCTTCACTCATCATCACTCACTTATGCTATTGCTAATTCGTGAGGTGCTTGATAGATTGGGAAACTGCTTTAGTCA
The DNA here is from genome assembly GCA_001517045.1 of Pseudotsuga menziesii. NCBI lineage: Eukaryota > Viridiplantae > Streptophyta > Pinopsida > Pinales > Pinaceae > Pseudotsuga > Pseudotsuga menziesii. The sequence continues at coordinate 807,532 of LPNX010456237.1, read as the reverse complement.
ACTATGGGGTTTATCATAATTAGTAAGTCTGCTTTTATGAGCTAGCTTGAGTTGTCTTCATGCAACTCCTTTTTCCTTTATAAGGATGTATTACCTATGTAATAATATCAATTATCATTTATTGATCATTCATTAATGTGTGTTCATTAATTCTTCTTCTTCTTTCATTATGCTAATTCTCTACAATTCTTTGTGAGGTTAATTGTGTGCCTAGATCCTTAGCCAGTTTATGAAATTCCTTATGCCATCAAGGCTTTAGAATTTCTACAGCATTCTGTCCCTCTAAAACTGCTACCTGTATTTGATATTGTTTTTCCTTTTCTTCTATGGAATCCTTCTCTGATTCTAACTCAATCACCCTGTTTTGCAATTGGACCTTCTTTGCACCTAGAGTTTCGTTAGACCCCTGAAGGTCATCTTTCTTAGTTTTCAGCATTTGATGCTCTAGATGTAGCCTCTGTAGTTATACTAAGCTGTTTTGAGCATCCTTTTATGTTTTCTCTACTGAGACTTCTAATGACATCTTATTTTCTTACAGAGTCTAGAGTTCTATATTTGAAGTTTTCACTTCATTTTGCATATCCTCAAATTTCCTCTTTAGCTTATGACCTTCATCCCTCTCTTTCTTCCAAGTTTCCTTTAATTGTGATGCATTCCTTTTTGATTTCTCAAGTTCTGTCATAATCCTATATACATTATCTTCAGTGGCCTGGGTTAATGCCACCCCAGCTCTAGCTGTCAGTCATGGATTTGCATCTGTTCCATACACCACGGTTTTCTCAGTTATCATCTTTCCTGATTGTCCTCCTATTTCAACCTTCTTTTTAGTTCTTTTGACAATCATTTTCTTCTCCTTGTCATAAAATACGGTTATGAAATTAGGTATCTCATCCCCCTCTTTTTGCATGAAAGGTATCAAATTCATTCCTGAAAGCACAGTTTTCTCTTGAGTACTGCCAAAAGTTCCAGCAAGATCTTAGGAATCAGGATTATCTTGTTCATGCCCTTGATCTCTATGGTCATGTTCATATTGTGTATCTATTGGGTCAGTAGTATGCTAATCTTTCTTAGATCCTGTTAATCTCAGACTCTCACTTTCATCTTGTCTTTTTTATTATTATCTCTGCTTCTTCATTTCTTTTTTTCTCCTCTTCTTCTTTCTTTGTTGCTTCCTATGTATCTCCATTTATTTCTTCTTATTCTTCATACTTTATCCATATTTATGCCTCTTGTGCTAGCCTTCTAGCATCTTCTTCTCTTTTTATGGCCTCTTCTTCTTCAGCTGTCTTCTGTGCGGTTTCGCCCTTTCTGCCTACAATGGTGATTTTATGTTTGAATCTCTTTTTTAATGCAGTCATATTCTTGGCATTTCTGAAGATTTCTTCATCCTTGTCCAATAAATTTGGGTATTCGAAATGAACATATGATTCCTTGCAATTCTTTGCAACCTTATTTTGGGAGTCATTTGGGTGAAAGTTCATCTCACCAAAATGGAAGTGCTCCAGCTCCTGCACGAATTCTGCAGTCAGTTTCACCTTTAAAAATTTATAACTCCCCAGCCAGAAAGGTATGGCAGGATATGCTCCCTTCTTATGTTCGAACAAGAAGCTTCCAACACCATCAATGTATACCTTCCGGACTGCTTCTTTATGTAGCACATAATCAATGGCATATTTAGGGAGTAGAGAAGGTGCCCTAGAGCCACCATACATTCTGATATACATCCCCTCATTAGTCAGATAATAAATTCCATATTCTTCAATAACTTTGAACGCTTCTTCTGACATGCAGTTGCATTTAGTTAGGAAAAGTAGGGTGTACAAAGGCATGATGAAGTGTTCACATATCTCTTTGTAGTGGCTATAGTATTTGTGTGCCCAAAATAATTTATATGCAGTGTATACAAGGGTTCTATCACTACCCCAATTACACCTCAAGGCTGGAAAGGTATGGGTACATAATATACAATCAACTAAGATAGAGCTCATGTAGAACTCTGACTTCTTCTGTGATACCCCTCCCAAAGCTTAAGATATGCATGCTGAGAGGCTATTGGATACTATGTTTTCCCAATTGAATATTGTTCCTTGGGTGGCCACATAGAAAATAATTGGCACCCATCCCAATTTGAAACTCTTCCCGTGAGCTCTCCCAAAACTCTTATTCAGCATCAATGCTATAAATCTATAAGGGGTTCGAAGAGTGGCTGTATCATACTCTCCTGATGGCCTAGTTCAAAATTTCTTCCCTGGTATCATCATTCTTTTGACTATTTCAACCAGGTCCAAATTTGTCTCCTTCAACCAGCTCTTAGTTAAGTAGATTTGAGCAGGAGGCAGGTGATATGCCATTGATACATATGTAGGGTTGTATGTAGCATAGCCCTATTTGGAAATATTTTCTAGGATCATCGTAGTTACATATGCCCTAGGTAGAATCCATCCGATCACTTCGGATCATGGGAACAACTCTAGTCTTGTGGCTACTTTCATAAGAGTCAATTTCTCAATATTTGCATATATAGTCGGCTCTTTAAATCCTGCATCAGGCACATTTTGATTTGCAATCATCCTGTATATTTCACCCCATTTATAATCTGGCTCTATCCCGGTGGTAGCTTTCGTATCTTCATATATGTATTCCACCTTGCTAATGACTTCAACTTATGGTTCAACCTCGGCAACAAGGGCCTTCTTCTTTTGTCTTTTAGACATATATCCTTTGAAATAATTACCCTGTCATTAATCAAGCATATTCTTAGACCATTGGAGGTTTTAGTTTTAGTGTTTTAGCAATGAAAAAACTGTAACAACCTATTTACCTCGTCCATATGCATTCTCACAAATAAACTATACAGAGCACTAATGCATAAAATAAAATGTCAAGGCAAAAGGAAACGTTGCAAGCTGGGTCTTAGAATATTCTAAGTCCGTCTGCGACTAAAAACACAACCCCGAAAGAAAACTCATCATTAAATTTAGACTTCATTCAAAATACTCTAACTCTTCAATAACAAGAACCACACTATCAATGGGGGTAATCCTCATATTGTGAGACCTTATACTATAATTGAAAATGCGGAAATCCCCAACTTGACCAAAATATTGAAAAACCCTCCGCTGTTTCATGAAAATAAGGTAAGCACCTATGAAAAACTGAAAACTCCCCCCGACCGGCCATAAACAACCCCAAATCAGTTGTTGCAGATAGTGTAACGCTTGTTTGCACCAACTACCTAATCCTTCAAAATGGGATAGAGCGTCCATAACAGCTCAAACACAGGCTCAAGAAACTAACCGCCAAAACTATCCGACTAACTAATACCTCACGTTGAAAGGATAAATATTCAATTTAAATGGCTAACTACACAACTACAGGAAAACCTAAATAGGGGAAGACACAAGTTCCTAAAATGACCATTAAAATCAAGAGAAATGAGAAATCATGGTTGTCCTACCTAGAAATCAAGTTGTGCAGTCGGCGGGACAATGCAAGAATTTCCACGAAAGAGAACCAATCCAACGAAATCTAGACAACTGGGCACGGAGGTATAGTTTGATCAACGAGGATGGAGTAGACACGATTTTTCACAAGGGTAATAAAAAAATAATACCCCATCCTAATATATAAACCTTTCGGTGAAAAAGACAGCGGGAAAAACCCCTATCAGCGGTCGAAACCACTAAGCATCGGGCTGAAAATTCTCATTGGCAGGCGAAAGCACTAATGTGTTGGCAAGATAGTTTACAAGAAAACCGCAATGATGGAAAACATATAGACTACGGGTTTTGCGGTCGAATAAAAACTTCGGCGATCGGAGGCTCTAAGAACTATGGATCGACGACTTTAAAACTAAACATATCCGCAGCGTTGGCGCTTCAAAGATGAAAGCTTATGTAGTGTCGATGATATAAAGCAGTAAACACCACCATAGTCATGTATTAGAGATCAGCACCACAAATGCATCTGCAGGATAGTTCAGTAAGTGTCGAAGACATAGTCTGATCAACAACCACAATGACGGATAACAAGCCGACTGCGGACCCCACGGTTCACAAAACTGTCGATGATCGAAACAACTAAAAACTAACTCATCGGAGACTTAAAACTCAACGTTGCCATCATGTCGACGACGCAAAGGACTAGCCTTCCAATCAATTGTCAAACATCATTCCGATAGCGATGAAATACACAGTGTTGGCAATGAAAAGTTTTGAAAAATAAAACAAAAGGAGATAAAGCACATCGATGAAAAACAGGACGATCCATCGGGACATTCATTGTTTTCCTTTCGAAATAGCGGTGATATAGAAGACTAATGCCCCGATTCACACACCAACATACTTCCAATAGTGATAATAAAAAATGTTAAGTTCCATAGTCAAAATCATTAGCTAGACAAAAGGCATTTTTATATCATTCAACCTCCGAAATGAAGGAAAATAGTTGACCTCAATTCAACCTCAAAAAATCCAAATTTGTAGCAAAGGGAAAATAGAGTTCAAGAATCCAAACAATCCTAGGCAAGATAAAATCAAAAGGAGGGTCCTTTTTTTTTTTAATTTAGGAAAAAGGTTGCAGCTACAAAAATTGGTGACTACCTGGTGAACACAGATCTCTAGACAACTTCTTCTTTGAGCAACAGACAGTTTTGACGATAAATACCAATGTGCTGAATTCTTCTAGATGTCTGTATTTCTCAAATGATGGATGTATGTACTTTAACCATTGATGATAGTCCAATTAGGGATAATGGGAACTAATATTTAAAAGTATAGATAACTCTTTTGAGGCTAGGAATATGAATTTCATTTTTACCTCTGTCTTTGGGTAGCTCCAAGCTTGGACACCACATGATTGTAACATATTGTAAATAGAAATATTCATTTGTTCCTCATTCCCATGCCATTTTGCACTTTTGTTCTTTTGGAATTCTTTTTTTGTCCTTTCTGAGTCCTCCTACATGCCTTTTTTGTGAATTTTTTTTATTTAGGCTCCTCTATCCGTAGTGTCTTTTTGTGTGAGAGATGTATTTAATTTTAAGCTCACGGACGGAGAAGAAATTTGGAAATCTTGTACTCATATGGTTCAGTATTTTGTTTTGATACATATTGCTTTCTTAGGAGTTTTTATTTTACTCTTATTTTCCTTTTGGCTTTCAATTCTTAGCATGGGATATTTTAAATATAATATAATATTTACCATGCTTCCTCTCCATGGGTCTTTACTGTCACCCCCTAAGGCATTTTAAATGTGAGATGGATGGAGCCTCGAAATAGTATTCTAGACATTTTGATCCTGATTTATTTTACAAGGATTAAGTAGGACTTCAATGTGTTCATATCCATTTAGAAAAATTGCTGAACTAGAAGAAGTTCTTTCAAATAAATCGATAGTACACAGTCTTATAATCAAGGATTTTAGTTAATCCAGGATTTTGATGAACTCCATGCAACCAAAAGTTTTATTCTTTATTAAAATCAATCAAACCCTAACTAAAATAAACAAAAATAAGCAAATCAAAACAAAACAAAGCGATCAGTTTATTTATGTACAGGACAACCAAGAAATAAAAATCAAGAAAAATAAAATTTAAGAACTAAACCTTTAACTGGTAAGTTCTCCTCCCACCCTTGTAAATATTGCAACTTGTGAGTTGAGGGGCTAGGATTTGATGCAAATTAAAAATAACCTACCCATTATCTAGTTCTACCGAACTTGAATTAAAAACTACATCAAAAACTAAATCTACTATTTTACAGTCAATCTTATCAGCCCACAAAAATCGAAGGACATCGGGATGGGTGTCAGGTGAACTGCTGGCTTCTTCAGCTAGGTAATTTCCTAGTTCTAGTTCAATGAAGTAATTTCCCAACACAAAATTCACTGGTTCATTTTTTTCCTTCAACTGAGTAACATTGTACTTCATCTTAGGCTCTCTTAATATTTTTATCTGATTGGGACTTCCCTTATGGGGCAACCACAGATGTGACCAATCTAATTTGAAGTATCCATTTATCCTTGCCGACCTGTCTCAACTCAAAACAAGTCCATAAACATCGGGTATGTCTACTACTACAATATCAATTTACTGACATACCTTCTCATTTGCAGATAAGCGAATTAGAACATCTTCCATTTCTCCTATTACTTTCACAGCTGTCCTGTCTAATTGAATAACCTGCCAATTTGATGGTTTAGGTTGTCCATTGATTCTCTTGTAGACTGAAAGTGGCATAACATTGATTGATCCCCCTGAGTCTACTAAAAAATTGTGCACATTATAGTTGAAAATATCAAACGTTAAGAGAAATCGTGCGGTTTTAAATTTAGACTTACCTCCCACACTTGCTTCAACAACTTCTTCTTCAGGTTGGTTATCAGTAGGAAGCTCTTCTTCTGGTACTTCAAGTGCTTTTAACAATTTTTCTTTCTGCTGAGGTACATTACACATTTCAAATAATGAGATATTTTCCTTAGCCTTTTTAATATCCTCCACAATATCATACCCCATCTCAGGTGCTTTGAGATTCTTCTTGTCATTATCCACCTTGTCTTCAATAGGATTAATATGCATGTTAATTTTTTTACGATCTTGACTTGTAATGGTAAATTCAAGTATTTTATCAGTTGTAGTGTTCTTCTGTACCTTCTTCATATTTTCTTGAAGTTTCTTGATCTTTGAAAGTATGGAATTGTCTTCTTTTAACAACCCATGTATTCTTGTTGTCACATTAGTTTCTGATGTTTCTTCTTTTTTCAGAGAACCTTCCTCTTCTGTATCAAACAATGAGACACCGTACCATAAAACCAGAGTATCCTCCTCATGTTTTTCTATGGATTTATTGTCCTTTTCTTCCTCCTCATCAGTTTCTGTTCATTTGGAGTCCAATAACTGATTCATTACCAATGCCATAGAATTTATCCATTGAGGGCAATTTTTCTTATAATGAGGCTTCTGATGAAAAGTGCAAAAATTATCCATACCTACCTCAGTTAACTTCATTGATGCAGGACTGTCTGGAGGAGGTTTATGTTGATTGTTGTCCTCCCTCCTTTTACAGTAAGGCTTATATGCTTTATGAGCTTCCTTTTCTTTTTCCAAATCTATTACTCTGTTGGATAGCTTTTGGATCATCTTCACCATCCCTTCAAAATCCTATGATCGCTCATCCTTAGGCTTAGTCAGTAATAAAGGTTTCTTACCAAAAGTTTTTTCTTAGACTGCACATGATAATATTCTATTCTCTCATTTTCATCCTCTATCCTCTCATCTTCTTCATAAGTTTCTGATAATGTAGGTTTGACTGACATCTTGGAAAACATGGCCAAGTCAGGCCCTAGAGCTGAAGTATAGTATTCAATTAGAACTTTTTCATATGGTTTATCAGTTACAGAATTTTGTTTTAGATAAGTAGAAAATCTTTGAGTGAAATTATGCACTTTTTGCTTTCTTTCTTTCTTTAAAGTTCATAACCCTTTCATTAACGCCGCATGAGTTTTCTGGACTGCATATTTACTTCTAAATATTGTTTCAAATGTGCCCTAGTCTGTGATTGAATTTGCAGGTAGAGAAAAATACCACAAGGGTGATGCTCCTTTCAGGGTATGTGGAAACAATCTGCAGACTACATCTTCATGTTCTCCAGCCTATAGTCCTTCTATAGCCAAGTAAAAAATTTGCAAATGATCATCTACCAATTTTTTTTCACTTGGGTCAAACTTAGGAACATTTTCTCAAAAGCTTGAGGCAAATCATGCAAAGGAGGCGCCAGGTTTAAAGGTGACCTAGCCTTCCAAGCAGGTGGTGGATTTGGTTGGTTTGCATTTACATGAGCCATGATTTTGAGTGGAGAATGAGGTGGTGAATGAATAGGGGTTTGAACAGGTGAACAATAAGGTGTACATGGGTCCAACTGATTCAAAGTTTGATCAAATTCCTGTAGGGTTTCTTCTACCAGTTCTTCAAGGTCCTCTACCAACACTAAATCTTCTAACTGAGGGTGATCTTTTTTCGGATATTCTCTTCTGGGTAAGACAGGAATAATTGGTAATCCTCCGATCTTCTTCGTATATTCCCTAGTAAATCTTCTCAGATCATCATCTACTTTGTTATCTATAGAATACATATGCTCTTTACCCTTCTCTTCAAGAGTTGGATTGTGAAAGAAACTGCTTTCAGAAATGTCACCAATGGAATAATTTCGAGGAAATGAGTTTCCTCATCCAGCCATGCATTGGTGGCCCTCCTTCTAGTGCCAAAAATTGTCAAGGCCTGGAAAATCGCAGGAAACAAGAGTTAGGGATTCTCCCCAGTAAACGTTCCCAACTAGCCCGCTACTATTTGGTATGGGGAATCCATCCGATTTACAGTCTGGATACCGTAGGTCAAGTAACAAGATAAAAGGGTTTTACCGGTTACGACCCTATCCACCATGTATATTTTTAGTTTTTGAATTTAAGTATGATGTGCAAGTTCCTATTTAAAACATGTAGATTGATAGAGATAATGAGGAGCATCACAATGTGATGCACAAGTTCTTACCTCTAGTCTTAACCCTCTCACATCTAAATCACATACAGCAAGAAACTAAAACTAACTATCCAACCTATCCTTAGGGAGTAAAATTAACAGTTAACAATGAGTAATGTATTTTTGCACATGTATTATGAACAATTACAAATAGCTTTTATTTATTTCAGAACACATGAACATTAATAAATATGTGAAAAACAAGATAGCTCATTGTTTATGAAAACCTTCATTACTCACAGTGGAAATTTCACAGAATAAACTACAGTGCATTCATAACATGAAAATATATTCAATGAGTTAGAACAATATCATAGTTAATGGACATAATATGAAAATGAAATAGTTCACATTCAACTAATCCATAGCATAGCATTTGAAACATTCCACCAAGATTTCTCCAGCAGGAAACTTGTAATTATTTATTGCAAAAGGAAATAGTTCTTCTTACAACATACTTCTCACAAATCTATCTAGGAAAAAGTCCAATTCTACATCTAAGTCTCCTATACTTATACAAAAAAAACAAAACGTTTGGGCTACCTCCAAATGACTTCTGGGCTTACCCAACGTTTCAATCCCAAATTTTGTCTTGTCGTGAGTGCTCATGATTTATACAATATTACATTTAAAAAAAAATTAATAGAGAACTTTTATGAAGAGGGCCCTAATTGATCAATTAATGAATTTTTTCCACGCCTGGGCCTCTACTGATATGCTTTCAAAATCAGTGGGTTCGAGGAAGCGGATATTTATCTCATAATTAGCAGCTTGATTTTTAACCACTTCTATTCTCGCCGGACTCAAGTGTAGCTGCTCTTCTAGTAAGTGGATACTTACTGCTGCATGACCTACTGCATTCTTTAGACTATTTTCATCTAGATCCTTGAATTAGTGGATCTCTTGCTCATCTTCCTGATACCTACTCTATAGATGTTCTATGAACAACTCATGTTCTCGTATCACATCCAGTCTTTTATCTGCAGAAACCTGGCATCTATTGTATGTGACTAGCATTCTTCTGTAGTATTCAGCACATAACCCTTTCATTTTATTTACTGTCTTCTTGAATTCTTTCGTAGTATTTATTGGAAACTCCAATATGTCATCATCTTGCTTTAAACTATGTCGATCTTTATCTAGTAGCTCCACGGGGTTTTCCTCATTTGTTTCTATTCACACTATCCTTCCTGTCAGGACCTCCAAAATATCTTGAGATCTGTTTACAAAATATAAAGTGGTCTCCAAGATTTCTTCTAGTCTTCTATCTATTTGTACAATCTTACACCTTTCTTCCTCAGTGAACATTTTTAGATAGTGGATATTTCTTCTCTGAGTTAGAACATGCTCCTTCAAAGGCTAGACATTCATCTTCTATTCCATAGCATCTTTCAATGATGCTGTCAATGAAGCATTCTATCCCTCCAAAACTGCTACCTATATTTGATATTGTTTTTTCTTTTCTTTCGTGGCAGCCTTCTCTAATTCTAACTCAATGACCCTATTTTGCAACTTGACCTTATCTGCACCTACAGTTTTGTAAGACACTCGAAGGTCATTTTTCTTAGTTTTCAGCATTTAATGCTCTAGCTGTAGCCTCTGTGGTTCTGCTAAGCTATTCTGAGCATCCTTTTATGTTTTCTCTACTAAGACTTCGAAGGACATGTTGTTTTCCTGTAGAGTCTAGAGTTCTATCTTTCAATTTTTCACTTCATTTTGCATATCCTCAAATTTCCTCTTTAGCTTATGACCTTCATCCCTCTTTTTCTTCAAAGTTCCCTTTAATTGTGCTGCATTCCTTTTCGATTGCTCGAGGCATGTCATAAGCCTATCTACATTGTCTTCAGTGTCCTGGGTTAATGCCACTGCAGCTCTGGCTATTAGTCATGGATCTGCATACGTTCTATACACCACGATTTTCTCAGTTATCATCTTTCCTGATTGTCCTCCTGTTTAAACCTTCTTTTCAGTTTTTTTGGAAATCCTTTTCTTCTCCTTGTCATAGAAAATGGTGCTGAAATCAGGTATCTCCTCCCCCTCTTTCTGCATGAAAGATATCAAATTCATTCCAGAAAGCATAGTTTTCTCTTGAGTGCTACCAGAAGTTGCAGCAGGCTCCTGGGAATCAGGATTATCTTATTCATGCCCTTCATCTGTATGGTCATGTTCATCTTGTGTGTCTATTGGGTCAATAGCTTGCTGATCTTTCTTAGACCATGTTAATCTCAAACTCTCACTTTCATCTTGTCTCTTTTGTTTATCTTTGCTTCTTCATTTCTTTTTTTCTCGTCTTCTTCTTTCTTTGATGCTTCCTCTGCATTTCTCTTTCTTTCTTCTTCTTCATGCTTTAGCCAACTTTATTCCTCTTGTGCTAGCCTTCTAACATCTTCTTCTCTTTTTTTGGCCTCTTTTTCTTCAACTATCTTCTGTGTAGTTTTTCCCTTTCCACCTACAATGGTGATTTTATGTTTGAATCTCTTCTTTAATGCAATCATATTCTTGGCATTTCTGAATATTTTTTCATCCTTGTCCCAGAAATTTGTGTATTCGAAATGAACATTTGCTTCCTTTCAATGCTCTACAACTTTATTTTGGGAGTCATTTGGGTGAAAGTTCATGTCACCAAAATGGAAGTGCTCCAGCTCCCGCATGAATTCTGTAGTTAGTTTCACCTTTGAAAATTTATAATTCCCCAGCTAGAAATGTATGGCAAGATATGTTGTCTTCTTATGTTCGAACATGAAGCTTCCAACATCATCATTGTATAATTGAGTGACTGCTTCTTTATGCAGCACATAATCAGTGGAATATTTAAGGAGTAGAGACGGTTCTTTAGAGCCACCATACATTCTAATATACATCCCCTCATCTGTCAGATAATAACTTCCATATTCTTCAATAAATTTGAATGCTTCTTCTGACATGCAGTTGCATTTAGTCAGGTAAATCAGGGTGTACAAAGGCATGATGAAGTGTTCACATATCTCTTTGTAGTGGCTATAGTATTTGTGTGCACAAAATAATTTGTATGCAGTGTATACAGGGGTCCTGTCCCTATCCCAATTACACCTCAAGGATGGAAAGGACTGGGTACATAATATACAATCAACTAAGATAGAGCTCATGTAGAACTCTGAATTCTTCTGTGATACCCCTCCCAAAGCTGAAGATATGCATGTTGAGAGGCTATTGGATACTATGTTTTCCCAATTGAATATGGTTCCTTGGGTGGCCACATAGAAAATAATTGGCATCCATCCCAATTTGAAACTCTTCTAGTGAGCTCTCCCAAAAATCCTATTCAGCATCAGTGTTATATATCTATAAGGGGTCTAGAGAGTGGCTTTATCGTACTCTCTTGATGGCCTAGTTCAATGGTTCTTTCTTGGTATCATCATTCTTTTGACTGTTTAAACTAGGTACAAATTTGTCTCCTTCAACCAGCTCTCAGTTAAGGAGATTTGAGCAGGAGGCAGGTGATATGCCATTGAGACATAAGCAGAGCTGTATGCATCATATCCCTATTTGGAAGTAATTTCTAGGATCATCGTAGTTACATCTTCCCTTGGAAGAATCCATCCGATCACTTTGGAGCATGGGAACAACTCTGGTCTTGTGGCTACTTTCATAAGAGTCGATTTCTCAATATTTGCATATATAGTTAGCTCTTAGAATCCTGCATCATGCACATTCTGATTTGCAATCATCTTGCATATCTCACCCCATTTATAATTTGGCTTTACCCCGGTGGTAGCTTTGATATCTTCATATATGTATTCCACCTTGGTGATGACTTCAACTTTTGGTTCTACCTCGGTAATAGGGGCCTTCTTCTTTTGTCTTTTAGACATATCTCCTTTGAAATAATTACGTCATTAACAAAGCATGTTCTTAGACCATTGGAGATTTTAGTTTTAGTTTTTTAGCAATGAAAAAACTATAACAACCTATTTGCCTCATCCATATGCATTCTCACAAATCAACTATACATAGCACTAATGCATAAAAGAAATTGTCAAGGCAAAAGGAAACTTCTACAAGCTAGGTCTTAAAATCTTCTAAGTCCATCTGTGACTAAAAACACAACCCCAAACGAAAACTCATCATTAAATTCAAAATGCAATTAAAATACTCTAACTCTTCAATAATAAGAACCACACTATCAATGAGGTTAATCCTCAAATTGTGAGAACTTATACTGTAATTGAAAATGCGAAAATCCCCAACTTGACCAAAATATTGAAAAACCCTCCGTCATTTCATGAAAATAGGGTAAGAACCTATGAAAAACTAAAAACTCCCCCCGACCGGCCATAAACAACCCTAAAATAGTCAGTGCAGATAGCGTAACACTTGTCTGCACCAACTACCTAATCCTTTAGAATGGGATAGAGCATCCATAATGGCTCAAACACGGGCTCAACAAACCAACCGCCAAAACTATCCAACTAACTGATACCTCATGCCGCAAGGATAAATATTCAATTTAAATGGCTAACTACACAACTGTGGGAAAACCTAACCAGGGGAAGGCCTTTGTTCCCAAAACGACCAATAAAATCAAGAGAAAGGAGAAACCATGGTTGGCGTACTTGGCAAGCAAGTTGTGCAGTCGGCGGGATGACGTAAGAATTTCTATAAAAGCAAACAAATCCAACAAAATCTAGACAGCTGGGTACGGAGGTACAATTCAATTAGTGAGGATAGAGTAGACACAATTTTTCACAAGGGTAATAATAAAATAATACCCCATCCCATTATATAAACCTTTCAGTGAAAAAGACAGCGGGGAAAACCCCTATCAGCGGTCGGAACCACTAAGCATCGGGCTGAAAATTCTCATCGACGAGTGGAAGCACTAATGCATTGGCAAGATAGTTTACAAGACAGCCACACTGACAAAAAACATACAGACTACGGATTCCGCGGTCGAATAAAAAATTCAGCGATCAGATGCTCTAAGTGCTACAGATCGATGATTTTAAAACTAAGCATCTTCGTAGTGTCAACGCGTCAAAGCTGGAAGCTTCCATAGTGTCAGTGATATAAAGCACTAAACGCTGCCATATTCACGTATTGGATATTGACACCACAAATGCATCGGTAGGATAGTTCACACGTATTGGAGATCGACACCACAAATGCATCGGTAGGATAGTTCACTAAGTGTCAGAGACATAGTTTGATCAACAGCTACAATGGTGGATAACAAACCGACTACAGACCCTGCAGTTCACAAAACCGTCGACGATCAGAACAACTAACAACTAAAACTCAGCATTGTTGTCATGTCGACGATGCAAAAGACTAGCCTTCTGATCAATTGTCAAACATCGTTCCGATAGCGATGAAATACACAGTGTCGACAACAAAAAGTTTTGAAAAATAAAACAAAAGGAGATAAAGCGCATCGGCGAAAAACATGACTGTCCATCGAGACATTCTTTGTTTTACTTCCAAAATGGTGATGATATACAAGACTAATGCCCCAATTCACACACCAACAGACTTTTGATAGCGATAAGAAAAATCATCGAAAAATAAAAAACATTAAGTTCCACAGTCAAAAGCATTAGCTAGACAAAAGGTAGTTTTAGATCATTAAACCTCTGAATTGACCTCAATTCAACCTCAAAAAATCCAAATTTGTAGTAGAGGAAAAACAGAGCTCAGGAATCCAAACAATCCCGAGAAAGATAAAATCAAAAGGAGGGTCCAATTTTTTTTTTTAAAATTTGGGAAAAAGGTTGCAACTGCAACACAATGCTATTCAGGGGGGTGTATAGAAGAGAGCCATCCCTCTAGCTCTATCTATGAGGCTCCTACACCACACCAGTTTTGTCAAGCAGACTTCTTTCCACTCGTACACAGTCCAAAGACCAATTTCATACATAGCAATATAGACAATCTTTGGGTTGAGGAAAACAGTTCGGCCACAAAATTGATTTCCAAGGAGGGTAAGGAAAACTCCTAACAACAAATTTGATTTCCCAGGGAACTTTTGGCCCTAACGTGGCCAAAAGTGAAATCAACAACAGCACCCAAGAGGATGTGGTCTCTCCTCTAAATCATTGGGAAACACAAAAATGAAATTTAGCTTGGAAAACATTGGGGAAATGCAACAAAAAACGTTGGGGAATAAACCCAACCACAAGAACATCACAAAAATGAAATTCTCAGCCTCCAAAAAATGAAGAACAACTTCCCACATGAGGGAAAAATATACATAGCAAATCCAAAATCGTGAATTCACACTCATCCAATTCCTAGCCGCTTGAGAGAGCCCCAATTTGGGTGAATGATGATGAGGAAAACACCCAGGAGCCCAAATCGTGAAGGAGAAACATACCCTAGGCAAAATTGTGGAGGTGAAACAACTCCCAAAATTCTCTACGTGAGCAAAAAAAATGAAGAACGTATATGTATGGCCAAATGGGCATGCATTTCGGGTCTTTACTTGCCCCAAAAGTCAAAATTGATTTTCCCCAAAAATGGGTTTTCCCTAAATTCGAATTTCCTGCCCATACTCTTCCCATCCCCATGCAATAACTACTTTAACCAATTTCTGGTAGAATTAAATGATTGTGTGAATGATACAAGAAAGTTAGTTGACTATTTCATGGGTTCCCCCAATGACATTTGGCTTTTCCCCATTGGCCCCAAATGTTAAATATTCCCCCCTCCTTATCCTTAGGAAATCATGCCCCCACCTCTTTTAATGTTGCATAGACATAGCTGATTGTGGGTATTTTAATTAAAATGCATATTTACATGATGCCAAAAATTATAATGTGCCTGATAGGATGATATACCATCAACAACGATTTTAATCACTAGAACATAAAACGTTAAATCGATGGTGGATATTTTTCCTTTAGCTCCACACCATGATTAATTACAATATATACATCATATACATTTTTAATTCCAGTGGGGTCAAAAGCTGGGGTGTTACAGTGATAAATTAAAAATTAATTACAGTTCAATAGTTTTTCCATTTGTTCAAACAAAAAATTTGTAGGTCTAAATTAGGGTTCATTGGTCCCTTCCTCCTTAACCAAGTTTTTCATATCATTTTGTTAGATATTTTTTTAGTTTCTTATCTTTAATAAAATGCCATAATATATCTTCAATTCTTGTAGTTCCAACAACTGGACACTACATAATGATGTTTGTGTTCTTTTTACTATATATTGCATTTTTTGGAAGTTGTCTTCTCACACATGGTACTATTGCTTCCAATTTCGAGTTGGTAAGATTTAGGATCAAACATGTTATGTACTTTACTAGGTGCACATGTTGTAGCATAGCTTAGCAGATATGAAAAACTTCATAAGCTCCATTATTTTTTCTAGTAGTACTACTCAAGCTCAAATTCTCTAAACTACATGACCAACATTTTAATATTTTATAAGTATCCATTGACTGCACCTCTGTTAGTGCTTTGTTTTACTATTCCATCTTCCAATTTGCTTTCAAGTAAACCAAGTTTTTCCTTTCTATCCCTATGATATATACTTTTAGTTTTCTTCCTCAATATTTTAAATAAATATGTTTACAATGAGAAACCGAATTGCGGCTCCAAAGATAAATTATTTTCAACTCCTCACTAATTATGGGACTTGAGACTAGAAAAGGCCATTCTATCGGTAATAGGTATTGTATATACATGTTGTAAAATAGACAAGATAATCAAAGGTTTTGAGCCTTTTGGCTATACTTGAACATTTTCAAGAACTCCAAGCCTCGGGCCTGAAAAGTGTTTTAACTTGTCTTCATCTAGTGCATTCATTTTGTTTAGCTATTTTATTTGATTTTTATTTTTGTTCTCTATTATATCATGTTATTATTTTTTATTCCCAACCAAGATAAATATAAGTTATTGGTGGCTATTGTTATAGTTGATTTTACCACACCCGGTTGATCACACATTTATGGCCTTCTCTCTCCCTCTGAAGACTCTTTGGACCCCATGGACTTATATTATACTTTGATGTTCCAATATCATCCCCAAAAATTTCTTTTTTATACCTATATGCAACTTTTAAAGCAATACTTGCTTGTATATGCAACTTTTGACCTCAAACCCATGTACATCGGGATTTGTACAAAACGACAAATATTTTTGGAGTTTTCCTCATGTGAGTCCGAAGGTCTTGTCTCTTGGCCTTCCATATGCCCTGAGAACCATTGGATTTGACCCTCCATTACCCCTTTGGAGAAATACATATTGAGTTTCTTGGATACATTAAAGGAGGAGAAATTGAAGAGTAAGGAAACTATAATCCATTGTTTCCTCAGTTTTTCTTATACTTGAGTCTGCATCCCTTTGTCCCTTGGAGCACATAGTGTTATTCCCAAGATTTCCTTTTCTTTGTGAGATTTCTATCAAGAGATGGAGGATTGAAGTGGTGAAGGCCCAATTGGAGGACTTGGTTTTTTCAGTTCATAGAAGTGTCGTCAGAGTTTGTCACTATTGTATCTCTGATTTATTAATAGAAATATGCTTTCCTGTCCAACTCATGTGTGTTTTGAGTATGAATATTGAATACATGGATGCATTTACTTTCTTATACATGATTCATTATATATGCTAGAGTAGATATAACATGTTTATATATATCATGCTTGCTTTGTTTTTTGTTGTTGAGAGAAAATTATAATTGCAATTGCATTGGAAAAGCTCAATGGGGATCTAATTTAACTGTTGTTGGAGTAGTGTCCCGCAACTACAAAAGAAGCTGCTATTTCAGCGGATAGATAGTTTTGGTGGATAAACAGTTTTGGTGGATAGACAAGATAGAGCTACGATGCTGTAGTAGGGTTCCAGCTGCAGAGCAGAGCCGGAAACCATGACTTTTAAGATAGAGAAGTCAAGGAAGATGATGGTACCTGAGCGGCCGAGAAGAGAGAGCTCACCCACTGCATGAAGGCAGCGGCAGAAGACAAGAGGGATCAACTACCCTCATAAAGGAAAAGGAGCAATGTGGCTGAGGCATTGAAGATGAAGGATAGAAAGGAAGCAGCGCCGATACCCATGGTCAGCGCTGGGAAGCATGGAAGACTGCAGGAAGCTGTGGTGAAGGGAAGCGGTGCATAGTACCCATGATCAGCGCCAGGAAGCATGGAAGACCGTAGAGAGCTGTGGTGTGATGGATAGCAGCTATTTCAAAGTACAGATACACCGACTGTCACCAGTTAGGGTTTGGGTTATTGTTGGGACAAGCCCACAGTGTTGTAATGGCGAGACCTTCGGGCCGCCTATAAAGGGATATATTTTGTACTAAAAAAGGGTTGGTTAGAGAGTCGGCTGGTTGACTCGTCTGTTGTAGTTGTTTTGTAGAGTATTAGACAGTTGTAGAAGCCAAGCTCTGGTTCTGTTATTAGCTGTAGTATCTTACTGTAACCAGTAGCTGGCTCATAGAGCATCCATGTAATGATTCGCAGGGATCGACAGAGAGGGAAGAGTATATTATAAGAGGTGCAATATAGAGGTAGAAAAGAGATCTGAGAGAGAAGATCTTAAGCTGCATATGCGGTGCAGCAGGACTGTGTTTACCTTCCCCTGAGCTATAATAAAAACACAGTTCTATGGATGTAACTTCCATCCTGGAGGTGAACCACGTTAAAATCATGCGTTATGTGATTGCTTTATTTGTTGTGTTTATTTGATGCATATATCAATTACTGTATGAGACTTGTTATAGTTTAATGTATGTATGCATTGTTCAGTTCACAATAATATAAAAGGATAGACATAAGTTGAAACCATTGATATGTTGTATGCAGGTTCAGTTATACTTTGCTTGAAACAATCACTAGTCGCGGTGTTGAATAGCCTGTTATGTTGAGTCTTGCAAGTCGACACGAACTACACTAAGTGCGTTGAGCCACGGGGTTAGGGTATCTCAGGGAGGTGATACCGCACCGGCAGAGAAGCTGCGGTGCGTGATACCAGAGGTTAAGGACTTAGTGTTCGGAGGAAGTTACGTGTCACCTGGTGTGCAGTGGTGCAGTAAGGCTGGGGTCACCGCGATTTGGTGGAAGTTGCGCGGCGTAGGCAGGGACTACACGCAATAGGAAAAGAGAGATCCCACAGATAGAAGAGCTGCGAGACTCTGAGATCGTGCGATGTGAGCAGAGAGTCATGCAACATGCAGAGAAAGAGGCCCTACAACTAGCAGAGTTGTTAGTCGCAAGTAGGATGCCACAGAACCTGGTCCAAGACGCTTGAGTCCTTGGCCAACCCTTCAGAATCACTTCGGGTGAGACTTCAGGCCGCTTCACGGTCTGTCACCGAAAGGGCTAGTGAGCTAGGGGTGTTGTTGGTTAAATACAGTAAACCCAGGTCTGCCCATGATAGCCAACAAATGGTTCCGTTTCCGGCTTTGAAAAAATGGGAGCTGATGTTCTGGTGGCGTCCTATGAGAGACGAACTCAATGAGTGGGTTTGGTATAACCAGAAAGAATTTGCTGAATGAGAGAACCGGAGTCCTAAAATGAGTACAGAGGCTTGGTTACAGAAACATATCATTACAGACCTGCATGCGATATTCTTTACGACTTTTTGGGAACGAGCTTTATGGTTGGTTATCAAAGTTAACTGATACAAGCATATTCAAAAAGAAGAGAGACATTGTCTGGATGCCGGAGCTAATTCAGACCGTGAGGAACCTGGATTATCCTATCATGAGGGTAGTAGACTTCTGGCTTGTGAGCATGCTAGAAGGCTTCATCACATAGTTTGCAGTTGACCAGACAAAAAGCTTCAGCGAAGCTGAGCGCTATTTCTTCAAAGAATATCGTGGTAAGTACCTAAGATCTTTAAACTTGTCCATTAAGATGCTATTACATGAAAAAGGAATAATGGATCTAGTTTCAGATGAATAAGAGGAAATAGTAATGTCACAAGAGTTTGAAAGTGATTTTGATGACCTTGGACGAATACGTAGTGGAAAGAAGTATAAAGTAGATTTTATCTCTCCAATATTTGAAGATAGTTCAGCTAGTACTAGACAGCAGATTCATAGTACCATAGAAGGAACAGAGGGGGGCATCTCTTACCACCCTTACACCCCACAGAAATAGACCGGGACTCAGAATAATCCCATAGGAACTCCATCCAGTAGCTCACAGATAGTACCTACCACCTCCACATCACCTCCACCTACACCGCCGAGTGGTAGTAACATAGTAAATCAACATCCACCACATAGAAATAGAATGAGGGATGATATGAAGCTATCTATATTTAAGGGAATAGGGGCAGAAGACCCAGAGCAGCATTGGTTTCTCTGTGAAGCCATGTGGACCATTAAAACAATCAACAACGATAACCTTAAACTTGTATAGTTGGTCACCACACTAAGAGATCAAGCCTTAACATGGTATATTAAGTATACCACAGTACCCAGGACACATGCCTAGGTCAAGACCGCCATGATTAAAGAGTTTAAGAAACCTAAGTCTAAGTCACAGTCCATTACAGAACTGAAAGAGATCAAGCAGTTACCTACAGAGTCGGTGTGGGACTTTGATTAGAAATTCAAAGCCCTTATTGACCAAGTCAGTTTTGAGTTCGCACCGGAGCAGCATAAGGAATGGTTTATTGCAGCGCTGATCCCTCACATTAGACTGCCGTTAATGCAGCAGAAACTCCAGATGCAGGATGACGTGTTGGAGATGGCAATGAAACTAGAGGCTTCACCTCTAGCCGAGAGCAGTACAGGAATGGCAACTTTACAAAACTAGTTGGTTAATCTCACATTACAGTTGCATGAACTTAAGAAATGGAAAGAGGGTGCGCAAGACATATGGTGCGTAAAATGTAAAGCACAAGGCCATAGTAAAGATAATTGTCCGGTCTTTGTAGAATATAGGGGCTCCAAACCCCTTACCACAGACCCACGGGCCGTGGTGTGAGATATGCAAAACGCGAGGACATCTACCTCACCAGTGACCTCTACTTCAGAAGTATGTGCAGACACCTAAGAATGTATACTGCGTCTTCTGCAAGTCTGTAGGCCACGATGTACACGATTGCAGAGCCTATGATCTCATGGTCGGAGCAAAGCAATACTTGTATAGAGTCCAGTCAGAAACAAAAGGTCCAGCAGTAGGACCACAGCAGGATCTGGCTTATGGAGGCCGTGGAGGAGGCTTTACACGAGGAGAAGGCTCCGACAGAGGAGAGGGTTTTGGCCATGGCCGTGGACCAGTTACTTGTTACAACTGCAGAGTTGTAGGACACTATGCTAGGGACTGTCAAAACCCCACTACCACTTGTAACTACTGCAAATATTATGATCACACTATAGAGGAGTGCCCTACCTTGATAGCTAAGATCAGAGAACCTAAGCCAGCAATACACTAGAACATCCAGTTTATTGCTGTTGAGCAGGAAGAGCCAGAACCAAGAGTGAATATTGTGACTTGTAGCAGTGTTTCTACCAGTGGGACATTGCAGGAAACGAAAAAGACCACAGGTCAGGAGTGGGTGCGCAGAGCTCCTAATAAAGCAACACCACTCAACCTGCAGAAGAACAAATAGACATTTCAGGAGGCTAAGGCTTTCTTTGATGACCCTACGCAATCAGGATCATAGGTACCGCCATCTAGGGGCGTACCGCAGCAAGCACCTTGTAGCAATAGCCTTGTACAGACATCACAGGCTACCACATCAGGAAGATGCGATGAGGACGAGATGACAGGAAGTGTACATTCCTTCCTGCGGAGTTGTCTGAAACTTGTAAGAAATGAGTAAGCTATCACAGAACTTCAGCGTATCATAGATCAGTGTCAGCCATCTTCTTTCGGGAGCAGTACACAACATGCTATTCATAATATTACGGGACATACAAGAACAGGAAGAGAGATGCAACTCACAGCGCAGGTTGGAGAATTTGAAATGGATGAGGTAATCCTAGATCTCAGATCGGACGCGAATGTTCTAACTAAGCAGACATGGGAACAGATTGGTAGCCCTAAGTTAATTAGATCACCTATCCATCTGAGATTAGCTATACAGTAGCATGTGTCACCTCTGGGTCGGTTACCACAGGTGCCAGTTGACATTGACGGAGTTCGCAGCTTCGTGGAATTTGAAGTTATAGAAATCATTGGCAATAGTAGACCCTATCCAGCATTACTAGGCATTGATTGGGCGATCGGTAACATGGCTGTTATCGACCTAAAGATAAGACAAATGACCTTTGAGGACACGTAGATCCGGGTCATCGCACCGTTGGATCCTTTTCAGGGTCCTAGATATATTGAACCTATCCGGGAAGAGGAAGAGGCACATAACATGGAGAGCCTCTATCAGATGACCGCAAACCAGAGCGACTACATCAATCCAACCGCAGAAGGGAATATCAGTGGGCAATGCGACAGCTCATGCGCATCAGATTCAGATGTTGGTTTAGAAAAATGGCAGAACAGACTTCACGAAGTCTCAGCGCGCAGGTGCGCATACTTGATTAAGTCACTGCGATGGATTGGCACATAGGTGAATGAGATTCCATCCTTTCATGGTCTAACAGATATCCAGGAATTTCTCGAGCAGTTTGAACAACAGATCCCTCACGAGTAGCGGATCGCAGCTATGGACCTTGCAGTACGAGCCACACCTGCAAGATGGTGGTATGCACATAAAGAGAACATAGTATCATGGGATGATATTAAGAGATTCATGGCGATCAGATTTTCTATTGACAGAGAGTATGTCCAACAGAAATACACAGGAGAGAGTGACCCCAAGACACATATTCAGACATGCAAACAGAATTGGTCAGACATTCCCGAGGATGAATGGGTCCACCAATTCGTTCATACGTTGGATACAGTTCCAAGGAACTGGTGTACAGAGACTGAACTGCATAAGGGAACAACAAAATGGCTGCTTATGATAGACAGCTTCCTACTCACCTTCGCGTTTGAATCTGTGTATCCAAAGGTTGACCAGGCCCTACAAGTAATAAAGAGTAAGATATTTGAATATGGTACCATATCAGTATCAGCTCAACCTGAGTGGGCTATCCAGCTAAAAGAGGCGTTAGAGTGTTATAATTTTGCATCTGAACCAGAAGAGGATGAGGATCCTCGCGACACCAACATTCCGGAGTCAGAAGGAACTCGTGATGTTAAGGGACCACAGTTAGAAATTCCAGCAATCACAGAGCCCATTAAGATTAAAAAGATCAATATTGGCACAGACACAGAACCTAAGTTTGCTTCTATTGGAGACTAATGGAATGATGAAATAGTCAGACAGATTGCAGATTTGCTACATGACTATCAGGACCTATTTCCCACCAAGTTCACGGAGATGAAGGGAATAGTTGGTGACTTGGGAGTCATGAGGATACCGTTGAAGGAGGATGCTATACCAGTCAAGCATCGCCCATATAGACTAAATCTGCGGTATAAAGAAAAAGTAAAGGATGAGATCGATAAGATGCTAGCAGCAAGCATCATTGAGCCTATAGAATAAATCGAATGGGTTATCCCCATGGTCGTACAAGAGAAGAAAACCAAAGGAGACATCAGGATCTGTGTCGATCTGTGTAAGCTCAACGATGCATTGCTTCATGATCCATTCCCGACATCGTTCACTGATGAGGTATTAGACAACATGGGAGGACAGGAGGTCTACTCCTTCACCGATGGATTCTCAGGCTACCACCAGATTAGAATACACCTAGAAGATCGATCCAAGACCACCTTTGCAACAGAATGGGGCTCGTTCCAGTATATGGTAATGCCCTTTCGTCTTAAGAATGCACCAGCTATATCTTCTAGAGTAGTAGTTGCTGTATTTAAAGAATACATCCATAAACTCCTAGAAGCATATTTCGACGATTGGACTGTATTTGGACTAATTGACAAGCACATAGGAGATTTAAGACTGATGTTAGAGAAATGTAGGAAGTACCAGATTTCTCTAAACTTGAAGAAATGTATCTTTTGTGCACCATTTGGTATTTTGTTGGGTCACATTGTTTGCAGACAAGGCTTGATGGTAGATCCTGCAAAGATTGCCATCATTGTAAATCTTCCAGCACCAAACTCAATCAAGCAACTGAGGACAATACTTGGTTATACCGGGTATTATAGAAAGTTCATCAAGGGCTACGCAAAGATTACAGCACCAATGGATAAATTGCTAAAGAAAGATGTAAAATTCCTATGGAATGAGGAATGTCAGCAGAGTCTAGACACACTTAAAGAAAAGATGGTTACAGCACCCATCCTAGCATTTCCAGATTGGACTAAGCCATTTCATGTACATGTGGATGCATCTGGCATCGCACTAGGGGTTGTCTTAATGCAACCAAGAGAAGGGGATATTGATCACCCTATTGCATACTCTAGTAGAAAGCTATCGACAGCAGAAAAGAACTACACCATGACAGAGAGAGAGAAGGCTTAGCCATGGTGTATGCGTTGCAGAAGTTTAGGCACTACCTATTGGGTGCCTCGTTCAAGATGTTTACTGACCATTCTGCATTGAAGTATCTGGTCAATAACCCAGTGTTAGGGGGGAGAATCTATAGATGGTTACTCCTCTTTCAGGAGTATGATTTTGAAATCATCGTTAAACCAGGAAGATTGAACGCTGGACCTGATAATCTGTCATGGATAGACTCGGGAGAAGAGCTAAGTAACCTAGAGGACAATTTGTCGGACGCACCGTTGTTTTCTATCCAGATTGCGAATGACTACTATGCTGATATCATTCACTTTCTCACTACAGGATTAGCGCCTGATGACTTCATTAAGCAGCAAAAGAAGCAGTTGGTTGTTAAAGCAGTAGACTTCACCCTGATCGCAGGACACCTATACAAGTTAGGACGGGATGAAGTTTTGCGCAGATGTGTGATGCCGCATGAAAAAGACGCTATTATCAGAGAAGCACATTCAGGGACTGCAGGAGGTCATTTTGCAGGAAAGCCGACTGTGCAGAAAATCCTAGATGCAGGATTATGGTGGCCTACTTTGCATAAGGACACCAAGGACTTCTGCAGATGCTGCGATATCTGCCAGAGGGTAGGAAAACCCTCACGACGTGATGAAATGCCGCTGCAACAGCAGGTTACGTTGTGCGCATTTGACAAGTGGGCTATAGACTTTGTGGGTCCTATCAACCCACCAGGAAAACGCACTGGCGCGAGATATATTATCATTGGAACAGAGTACCTCACCAGATGGGCAGAGGCCAAAGCCGTAAGAAATTGCGATGCTGCTACAGCTGCACAGTTCCTTTTTGAGAACATCATCAATAGATTTGGCTGCCCCGTAATTTTGATGAGCGATCAAGGCACACATTTCTTAAACCACACCATTGAGGCCTTGACAGAAGAATTCCAGATTCAGCACCATAAGAGCACTCCCTACCACCCATAGGCTAACGGTACAATGGAGGCCTTTAATAATATTTTAGAAAATGCTCTTACTAAGATCTGCAATAGTCTAAGGAATGATTGGGACCTTAGAGTTAACACTATATTATGGGCATATAGGACTACATGCAAGAAACTTACAGGACACACACCTTTCAGCTTGGTGTATGGACAAAAGGCTGTTATGCCTATGGAGTATACTCTTCCTAGCTTACGAATCACTCAGATCACCAGGATGACTGATATAGACATAGTGGAGGAAAGGCTAGCATAGCTACTTACCTTAGAGGAAGACAGATTCATTGCCGGATTCCATCAGAAAGTGCAGAAGGCACGAGAAAAAGCTTGGCATGACAGACACATTAAGAGTAAGACTTTCCAGATCAGAGACCTAGTACTCCTCTATGACAGCAAATTCATTAAGTTTCTAGGGAAGTTCAAGACGCATTGGCTAGGGCCATATTAGATACAACAAGTTACAGAGGGAGGTGCCATTCAGCTTAGCCAGCTGAATGGGGAGCTTCTTCCCACATGGATCAATGGTAGTAGGCTTAAGCTCTATAGCGATAGCCACCCCACCTCTCAGCCCTAGCTTAGCCAGTTTATGGTGGTGCAGATGTCCAGTGTAGTTGAAAGGAGGCATCGCACCGGGAACTAGTCTACACCGGCAAGTATTATAAGTATCAGGAATCGCATAAGGTCGGTTCATTTTGTGCAAGTCAATAAATGGCTTGCGGGAAAGAAAAAAAAACCGTTTGGTTGTTTGCGCAGGTGATGCAGTGTTTCAACGCAGCAATGCGATGTTTCCCCGTGCCACGTATCCAGTTTTTGCAACCGACAGAGGGCCATTCAAGTCGCCTTCTGATAGGTAGTTAATGAAGAAATGACCGGTATACCTTACCGTAGATTTGGCAGCAGCACAATTAAGTTTCCAGATTTGGAAAATCTTCGACGCGATCGGTGCCTGTACACACACGTTTTGGGGGAAACGTGACCGGATTTCAGCATTTATGGAGGATCGAATGATGGGTGAGGTCTTTTCCATGTAATTATTACGACCGATGGGTCTAGTCAAGATGACCGTTGCGTCCGATATTGTTGCCTTCGGCATAAAATCATAAATTGTTCATTCGAGGGGGTTACATTTGTAGAAACCCAAGAGCTACAGAGTAACCTGTTAAGAGTCCCCTATGCAGAGTTCACCCCATTACAGAGTGCTGTGATTCCCAGAGTTCGAAGCCATTGCACACCCAAGAGATTCCTCTAAGTTGGTTCTGTTCGAGGACGAACCTTTAGAAGACATGCCGAGACGCTTCGACCCTGGTGGCCATAGGTCCGCTATGACGACGCCGCCCAGGGTTGTGAAATTAGGTACATCACAGGTCATACAGCCGCCAAGGATGAAGAGTCAAGCTCCAAAAGTAGAAGTTGTCACCAAATTATCTGCTAAGGAGAAGAAGAACACCGAGCCGATCATTGAAGATAAGAAAGCAGAGCAGAAGAATGATGAGAAGAAATCTCCCGCCAGGAAGAAAGTAAAAATGAGAAAAAGAAAGCAATGGGAGAAGGAAGATGACCTATCTCATCAGCTAAGAGCAGAACAAGAGGTTCCAGAGCTCAAGAATGAAAATATGTGGAACCAGAGTCACGCGAATACCTAGAGTGAGTTGTTGATAAGAAAAGTGAAAGGGAAAACAAACCGAGCAAGCAGAACTTCAAGATGCAGACAAAGGCTTGTTCTCAAAACGGAATTCATGGTTTGTATCTCTTTCATATAGAGCGCTCTAGACTGAATGAAATGTTTGAGAAGGCTAGAAGATACATATTTTCCTTGTGATAAAAGTTCTAACCCAGATAAAGAGGAAAGGATATCTGTGGAAGACCTTTCAAACACTAGAAGGTTCTTAAAAAGTTTTAGGAGCGACGAGAGCGAGACCATGACTAAGGGCAGGAAAGATAACAGAGCCCAAAGAACCAAGTTACAGAAACTATAAAGAGCATGTCGAAATGATGCAGAAGGAAGTCGCAGGACTTTGCGACAAGTTGCAATGGACTTCACAGGAAGCTAAGGAGAAGCTACAGTAGGAGAAGCCCATTGGTAGTGGCTCGAGGACGAGCCACAAGTAAGTGTTAGGGGATTGTTGGAGTAGGGTCCCGTAGTTACATAAGAAGCTACTATTTTGGCAGATAGATAGTTTTGGTGGGTAGAAAAGATAGAGCTACAACGTCGTAGTAGGGTTCCAGCTGCAGAGCAGAGCCGAAAACCATGACTTTTAAGATAGAGAAGTCAAGGAAGACAACGGTACCTGAGCGGCCGAGAAGAAAGAGCTCACCCACTGCATTGAAGGCAGCGGTGGAAGACAAGAGGGCTCAGCTACCCTCATAAAGGAAAAGGAGCAACGAGGCTGAGGCATTGAAGACGAAGGACAGAAAGGAAGCAGCGCCGGTACCCATGGTCAGCACTGGGAAGCATGGAAGACTGCAAGAAGCTGTGGTGAAGGGAAGCGGTGCATAGTACCCATGATCAGCACCGGGAAGCATGGAAGACCGTAGAGAGCTGTGGTGTGACAGATAGCGGCTACTTCAAAGTACAGATATGCCGACTGTCACCAGTTAGGGTTTGGGTTACTGTTGGGACAGGCCCACAGTGTTGTAATGGTGAGACCTTCGAGCCGCCTATAAAGGGATATATGTTGTACTGAAAAAGGGTTGGTTAGAGAGTCGGCTGGTTGACTTGTCTGTTGTAGTTGTTTTGTAGAGTATTATACAGTTGTAGAAGCCAAGCTCTAGTTCTGTTATTAGCTGTAGTATCTTACTGTAACCAGTAGCTGGCTCATAGAGCATTCATGTAATGATCCGCAGGGATCGACAGAGAGGGAAGAGTATATTGTTAGAGGTGCAATATAGAGGTAGAAAAGAGATCTGAGAGAGAAGATCTTAAGCTGCATATGCGGTGCAGTAGGACTGTGTTTACCTTCCCCTGAGCTATAATAGAAACACATTTCTGTGGACGTAACTTCCATCCTGGAGGTGAACCACGTTAAAATCATGCATTATGTGATTGCTTTCTGTGTTGTGTTTATTTGATGCATCTATCAGTTACTGTATGACCCTTGTTACAGTTTAATGTATGTATGCATTGTTCATTTCGCAATAATATAAAAGGATAGACATAAGTTGAAACCATTGATATGTTGTATGTGGGTTCAGTTATACTTTGCTTGAAACAATCACTAGTCACGGTGTTGAATAGCTTGTTATGTTGAGTCTTGCAAGTCGACATGAACTACACTGCGCTGAGCCGCGGGGTTAGGGTATCGTAGAGAGGAGATACCGCACCGGCAGAGGAGTTGCGGTGTGTGATACCGGAGGTTAAGGACTTAGTGTTGGGAGGAAGTTACGTGTCACCTGGTGCGTAGCGGTGCGGTAAGGCTGTGGTCACCGCGAGTTGGTGGAAGTTGCACGGCGTAGGCAGGGACTACGCGCAACAGGAAAAGAGAGATCCCATGGATAGAAGAGTTGCAAGACTCTGAGATCATGCGACGCGAGCAGAGGGTCATGTGACGTACAGAGAAAGAGGCCCTGCGACTAGCAGAGTTGTTAGTCGCAAGTAGGATGCCACAAAACCTAGTCAAAGACGCTTGATTCCTTGGCCAACCCTTCAGAATCAATTTGGGTGATACTTCAGGCCGCTTCGCGGTCTGTCACCGAAAGGGCCAGTGAGCTAGGGGTGTTGTTGGTTAAATACAGTAAACCTGGGTCTGCCCATGATAGCCAACAACTGTCCAGAATAATGTAAGATTCTATATCCCTTAGTGTTAGATTTGCTTATTGATCTTTCATATTGGGAAATATTGATTTGTGGTTTCATATTGTCTATTATGACACCCCCAAGCTATAGGAAGTTTCTCTCCATAACAGAATTGGTGACTCCGCTGGGGAGGTTCCTAGTTGTTTTTTCTTTGGGGATTGGGTATATAATGTGCTTGAATTTCTCTTTATTTCTCTATTTATGTGTTGGGTCTGGAGGTATGTTTTCCCAGTAGTGTCTTGTAGGAGTAATTTGATCTTGGATTATTAGGTTTCCCTCTTTTTCTTCCTGTACGCAAGTATTTCCATTACAGTCGCGTACACACACGGTTTTCTATTGAATTCTTGCATATGTATGCAGGTTTATTTCATATAGTTGTGTATTCTTTTGTTTTGAGCTTTATTTTGAGGAATGAGTGTTGTTGGGTGATTTTTGATGATTTTTAAGTCTTCTTGGTTGTTGTTGGTGTCTATATGCAGCCTCTTTTCTTGACCACAGACCCCTTTTGATTTATTTTTAATTACATTTTGTTCTTCTCATTCATTTTTTCCTTTTTTTGTTTTGGGATTAGTGCATTAGGTCTCTTTGATCTTGGTTCCTTTCTTGGTTTCTTTCTGTGAGTGGTTGTAGTGTCTCATAGTTGTAGAGTCTCTTATTTCTTTTATATCTCATTTATTTAAAAAATACAAAAATATTTTGCTTTTGCATACTTATGCATTCTTGCATTTTTGCACTTGCATGGTACTTGCATTAGGTTTGTCTTATTGAATTATAGTAATGTGTTCATTTAGGAATGATTTCATTCTCATTTGAAGGAAACCACTTGCATCTCATGTAGTGGCATACCCTATTTTTCATTCTACAAAATTGCACTTGCCATTGTTTGTTGGGGGTGCACATTTATTTCAGTACCGAGTCACAATATCATTAGTTGCACAACCATTTCCATTTGATTAATTAAATACATTAAAATTAATGCTTAATTAAAATTAACTATGCATTTTTCTTTTATAGGGTTCACCAACTAGATTAGTATTTAGTCTTGGAATAGTTCATTGTGAGTCAATTCTCCAAGACTACTAAACACAAACAATTAGGTATATGTCTAGGTGAGAGATAGAAATCCTTGGTATAATTAGTGTTTCTCAGGAATCTCCTCTAACATAAGAGTCAAGCCTGAGGAAACGCATATGATTGTGATAGGGATAGCCCTTGGTCAATTTCTGTGAGCGCTGAAGACATTTCGAAGATCATATTCGTATCTAGGGGCTTTTGATGTACTAGTTGGTTCTTTCAAGATTCAGGATTTTTTACCCTACCCATACGGTAGATCCCTCTTATGAGTGTTTGCCTGAGAATTGATTATATTGGGGTGACCCGAGTTTCCTTACCTAGGTATCATAGGGGGTACTTGCAAAGGTTATTATGTAGGTGTCCTGGCTAGGTAGGGGTTGGAAAACACGGTCGCTTTACGTGCTGAAGCTGAGGGCCACTATAATTGGTTACGAAACTCTGCTTGTATTGTATGGGAGTCTCAAGCCTCTCCTAAGTGAGGCATACCTACTGCAGTCAGGGGCTCACATATCCTCCCATTGGCTTACTTGTCTTTTTCTTGTATATTTTCTTAGAAGTGTTCTCTATGTACTCTATATTGCTTAGGGTTGCATAGCTAGATTGAGTCTTTTTATTTTGTTGAGTCATAGTGCATTTGGGTGTGGCACTCCATTGTTCTCACCATTTAGCAGGACTTCCTCCTTCTACGTCTCCTCCTCCTTTGGGAGAGAGAATGAGACAGTCCCAGTGCACTACTTCTCACTTTGATTCACACACGCATCTCACCATGGGTCACCATGGGTCACCATGGGTCTGAGATTCTAGAGAATCCCACTTCTCCACCTTTTGTGAGGGAGGTTGAACCTTGTAGCACATATGGGACTTTGGTTGGTTCTAACCCTTTTGTGGATGAGACATCACCTGACGATCCATCACAATTTTTAGGCTACATGAAAGCAAACCACTGGTATTGGTCACACAGTCCGTGCGGTGAGACTCACGATGCACCCACTAGAACTAGCACAATTAGGAATGGCATGGTAGACCTTCCCAGGACCAGTCCATCACCTAATGTTGGATCAGGTTTTGATCCTGGTGTTTCACTTGGGTGCACTTCCATTCCTTTCCAAGAAGAGAGGTTTTGTAGTACTAGACATATTGCACCTTCCATCCTTGTAGTAGGAGGACCTTCACACACACATCCTAGGCCTGGTATTGTCCTTCCCATTTGGGGAACTGATCCTAAACATATGAATATTGGGGGAACAAGTTACATCCCTTCCCATATTCCATCATCTTCAACACCATTCCTTTAGATTCATTTTTGACGACACATCCTCCTCCTAACTCACATGGTCCTTTGGGCCAGATTTCTATCATTATTCAAGTTCATCTCATGTATTCTTACACCATAATGTCACAAGGATATGTTCCTCCTTATGTGTCTACCAGGTATGTACCATCTTATGGACAGTCTTATGGACTAGCTTATGGGCCATCCTATGGATCGTCTTATGGACAAACTTATACAACGTATGGGTCCAGGTATCAACCCGCTTATCAATCTCCTAAATATAGCTTCCTAGAACCCTAGCCTCAAGGTACTCCAAACTATAATACACAACCCTATATAGGTGAAATGGGAGGAGGTTGCTATCCCACTGGCCAAGGCCATGGTGCCTATATAAATCAAACCTATGTGAACCATCCTTATTAGGGAGCATGGAACCAAATGCTTTAGCCTAGGCTCCCTTTCCTTGCAACGTTGAATCTACCTAACTTGTCGATATTGACAAATGATCCCGTGTCTCATGACCCGGCATGGTCGATCATTCCCACCAATTTTTTTTCAGACATTCCAAAGTTCGAAGGTAATGCTAGTGAATATCTCAGTGAACAGATCACGATGTTCCACCTGTGGTGCTCTTCAAACTCCTTGAATCATGATTCAGTTCATTTAAGGATATTTCAACGTAACCTCCCAAGGACTGTAGCTAAGTGGTACATAGAGTTGGATGGGGGGACTTATACATTGTTTAATGACTTAGCTATGGCCTTCCTCAATCAATTTTAGCTACCCATGTGTTACGATGTTGGTACTGAACAATTTATGAAATTTTAGCAGGACAAAGCCACCCATATCTCTGATCACATTCAAGATTAGCGTAGATGAGAGAGATTAATTAAGGCCTTTATTCCACCAGAGTTCCTTTTGGAATGGTTCCTCAAGTATTTATTTCATTACATAGTGAAGGGTGTTTCCAAATCCGAAGTGCAGAACAAGGAACATGATATCTTTTAGAGCTCAACAGTTGGATTTGATTTATGCTCAGTCTAGGCTCTTGTATGAGATCATACCAAACACACCTAGATCCAATTTTGACCCTAAGTTTAAACCTAGGTCACATGCCGATGGCATTGTTGTCTACGCAAGTGCTAATTTTGAAAGCTTGATTATAAACCAAATGAATAACTTGTCTATTAACCAACCTATGTTGGGACAAGATATGACTTCATCTCATCCTAGCCAAATGGAGGATGTATTTACATTGCAATCATTGAACCAAAAAGGTAACCATAAACCTGCATGGAATAAAAATAATGGTAAAAACTATCGAAAAGGTGGGAATAGGAATGAAAATGATAATAATGAAAAGAACGAGAATAATGATGGGGGGGACAAAAAACCTAAGCATAAGGTTAAATTTCCTTGTAGGCTTTGTGGGAATGATCAACTCACTCACTTGTGCTCTCAGATAGAATATGCCTCAAAGTTCATCGCACAGAGCCCAACTGTGTTGACAAATATTTTACCACAAAACCAGAATATGAACTCGAGGACCATGGATCATGGTAGTGCTTTTCGTGGGACTCCAAACTCATCAGACAATATTAGTGGCCATGGTTGCATTGATATGATGTTTTCCAAAAATGTTGTGACACATTCTAAGGATTATGGTATGTCACAATTGTACCTAGGGAAAGAACCTGCTCCACCTGAGATCCCTTTACGTATCGAAAAAACTAGTGATAAGCTTGAAGCTCCACCTTGCATTCCTAAGGGAGTCTTCAAGTGTTTGGGGTATAATCCTAATTTTTGAGCCTCCAAGAACTTTTATATCGTTGAGGATTTGGGACAAACTCCTTATGCGATGTCTGATTTAGAATTTCCTTAGACTTGTCCTCCGCAAAGGAAGTCCTTGTTGTCTTCTCTTGGAATGGCTGATGGAAGCTCACCTTCGGTGGTCAAATTTGAAACTCATTGAGTCTAGCCCTGATTTCCTTACTATGTGTCCCTTTTGTCTCATGTAGAGTGTCTAAACAACACCATGAAGTGCACAGTGATTGATGAAGGCGTTGCAGCTTCCATGATGCCTTTGTCATGTTGGAAGGGTTTGGGTTCCTCCACGTTGTCTAAGTCAGGAACCATGTTAACTGTGTTTGATAGAATATAGTTTTGGATGCACAAAATTCTTCCTTCCCTTAAGGTCCAATTGGGAGGGAAGAACGTTGTGATCAAGGTCGAGGTGGTTGATCAAGGTTGAGGTGGTTGATGGTTGGAAACAGAGAAAGGAATACAGCGTTTTCAAGAAAGGTGGCTAAAATGATCCAAAATAATAACGGTTAGTGATGGAAATGGAATTGATAAAGGTTCACATAGTGCTATTTTTAAATCATACAACATTCAACCTACCAAACGATCATGCAACCAGCTCGGAATGCCTAAACGATCGTGCCATTATGGTGAATTTTTGGAGTGTGTGCCATCCAAAGCACATGATTGAATGAGTTTCTAATGTTTAGTTGGTTCAACCATGTCCAAAGCAATATTTGGATAGGTTTAACGTGTAACCTAATGCAAGTGTATAACCAAACTTATAACCATAACCTTAGTTCAACGAGGAGAGCAACTTATTTGATAGCTTATGCATGCGAATATAAAAGGAGAATGATGAAGATGGAAGGGTCATGATAACCAAAATGTACTTGACAATTATTCAAAGGTCGTATCATATCCATATAGAAATGAAATAAGATCATATTATATTTAATTTGTACCATCATTAATCGGCATTAGTCATAATATCATATAGATGTGACCCTAACGGTATGACTTGGAATTTTACCCAATGAAATTAGGACCAAAATTTAATCAAAAGTATGAAAATATCATTAAATTTTTCTCCATCTCATCATTTGGCCTTTTATTCCAACCGACATTTGAACCTTCATATGATCCTTCATACAGCCTTTCATATGAAATAATTATTTTAACGTCCTTGCTTATTCATCCACAACATTAATGCCAACTTTGCTATCTACATTATCCTGTAAACACTTTATCATTTGGCAATGAGACATTTATAAGTAAAAATGAAGACAGACAATCAACTAATCCTCCCCCAAACCAAACATATGGCATGTCCTCAAGCCATACAAAAACTATGTAATTTGCAAAAGAATTAAGAAAGTTCAATCATGCTGTTGTAAGTTTGTAAAAGAGAAAAAAAGCTAGCTAATAAAGGGAAAGGATTCAGATAGATATATTAAAAAATGCTCAAATGTATAGATATATAAATGGATCGTTGATGATGTTATGAATAGTACCATAGGGAAAACTAGTCACCCTTGACTTGTTGTAAATATATCTTGTCATCTCAAAAATTATTTGAACTCACCTTCGAATTTGTGGAAAATTTTAGCTATGGGTGCCATTTCTAGGATAATCATATCCTAGATATTGATGAAAATAAGACTATCGGATCCAAGTTCAGCTTATAGTTATTCTGTAATGATATCATAAATAGTAGGCCTATGTAGATGTGTTTTGATATATATTATTGTTCTTTAAAATCATGTGCCTAGTGGTGCATTAACTAGATTTCTTTACTTCATATTGCCCCACTACCAACAAGCCTGTTCAATACCTCAACGGGTTTATCTTGGTACCATGCAAGCATAGCCCCACTAGCAGCGAGCCTGTCTAGTACCCTGACAAGTTTACTTGCATTTATCAAAATTCGTTGTAAGTTATTACTTATCATTTCCATGCTACCAGCAGGCCTGTTCAGTACCTCAACGGGTTTTCCTTGTATAAAGATTTTGAATATAGGAAGTCGATTGGTACTAGAGTGTGCTAAGCCCTGCTAAACACACGAGTTAATGTTTTTCTTCACAAAATGGCCTTAACTATATATCATGTCAAAAGAGAATAACTTAAAGGTGTCCCTGGGCCTTTCAGTCTATTTTATAAAAGGCGATGTTCCCCACAAGTAGTAATTCCACTTACCCTCTAGTGCCCTCAAAGATAAGAGTCATGTTTTGATAACAAGTGTAGATGAGATAATAGTCTCTAGGTATGAAAATATTGAAGATCATTAAAATAAATCTTTTGAGCAACTGTTCAAATAATTATAATCTGAATCAAAACATTTAGCCTAACAAAATCATAAAATAACTTGTTTGAAAGTGATATATAAGAAAAGATTCAAGGTCTTATTTGAGCTCTTTACCTCATAAGTTGTGCAAATAAATAGATGCTTCTTCAAATCCATGTATTAGACGATTCATTTTATTCTTGAAAATATAGAAAAGAGTCCTCTGAAAAGAAGTGATTAGAAGTGACTCTTTATTTATTCAAAGAGATATACACATATTTACATATATACAAGTGATCATAACCCACAATATTTTTTAAGATTAGGAAGAAGAGCGTTTTGGAGGGAGTAGTCCAATAATTACCTCTATCTTGATAGGATCCATCTTTATCTTTTGGGGAAAAACATGATGCCCCATTAAAATATAGCATGGATGATTTTTTTTTTAATGGAAATTCCTGTTGAGGATGTTTAGTTTTACATTTGGGGCAGACATTGCTTCTTGATGTTCATTCTTCTTCCTGGTTTTTTATGTAGGTTTGATTTCTAGAGTGAGCGTACCTATAAGGTTTCTTCCAACGTGAGAATAGAGCAGTTTTTCGGAAGAGAACTTCCTCTGGTCACTCACTCTTTTATTGGTTCTTATAGGAGTATGGAATGCTACTATGGATATGTTAATTTTATGGGTTACTATCACCAAATATGACTCCCACCTACGTAAGTTCATCTTCCTTACTTCAAAAGTAATATTATCGGACTTTGTTACTTAGTGGAAGGTTAAGAGGTTCCCTAGTTACCTTTTTTTTTAATTTGTCAAAAATAGGGCCCTCAAGTCCTCTTGCCAGGATCTCTTTTCTTTCTATAATTTCCCCCTTTTGTAAGAATCTCTCTATGGGTCTAGCAAAACTACTTCCTATAAGTGTGTTTCTTTTTCAATGCCTCTTCAGTGAGTTGGGGTTTTTATGTTTCCTATAAATTTTTTTTATAAAAACTCAACAAAATTTTTCTATCCTATACTATTATTATTACTGGATTTGGGGGCGCCTGTTATAATAGATGCGCAGGTTCCTAACTCTCGTCTTACTGCTCCTCTGCTACCAGCCTATTCTATCTTACGGAACAACTCCCCGACAACAACGCCAAAAATGTTGGGAAAATATTGTCTTGAATAATTTACCTAATATTTAATTATCAACCAGGGTTAGTAGGCTTAGAGTTGCTACAAAATATATGCAAAGGTAGAGAGTGTCGTAGTAATAAGCTAAAGATATTAAGTTGAACTTCTAAGGACCTAATGAATTTAATGAAAACAAAGGTGACATCAAACTATTTATAAATGTTTGAGTATAAATAGTGTTATGACAAAAAACCATTGTATCTAGAGAGATTGATCTTTAATTGACAAAATGACTATATCGAGAAGAATTTACAATGAGCAAATAGAAGTTATATATACACTAACTAAATTATCTTAATTCCACTCTCCTTGATTATTCTAAGGGTAGGCATTTACTGTAATAGGAACTGGGGCAGGAGGGGTATCAAAATGGCTCTCAAAAGAAGTATAAAAACTAAAGGGAATTAAGTCTAGTTTTATCTCTACAAAAATGTGCAGACTGAGAAATTTTCAGTTACAGGAAATAGTAAACATGATTGTTTATATAAAAGTGACTCCTATTTACAAAGTACTATATAAGGACAGACATAATTTATAAACAAACAGAAAACTCACAAGGATGATTTGAGTTCTATCTTATAAATCCTTTTCACAATTGTATAATTTAAAAGAACAAATTATAAACATCTGATCCATCAATGCATGTAATTTAAAACTAAAGGAACAACTTGAATTAAAGGCTCAATTACAAATTAATAAGATGAGTTACTTTACATAATATCATTCCTATGCATAAGATAAAAGAAAGAGGAAGGATAAATGAGTTTTAAAAAGAAGTCTTAAACAATCTTATCTAAAGGTCTTTAAAATAAAATATAAACATTATCTAAACATTACTATTCAGATAGAATAAAAAAAATAGAAAGATAAAATTTGAAACGAATTAAAAAAACACAGGACTAAATGACTGACTGTATAACAGGTGGAAATTGAGGTCTGTATAAAAGGTGGAATATACTGTCTATATGACAGTCTGTTTAACGAAAATATTAAAACTTGAAGGAAACAATAAATTTAAATGCTTTTATTGCAGAGAAGCTACCCCATGCATGTACTACTGTAATGTAAATTAGAAAGAAGCATTACTTTAATGACTGAATTTCATAGTAATATGACCTAAACTAATTTCATAATTGAAAACAAACTAACATATTCTTTAAGTAGATTCATGATAAAAACTGGAACAAGCAGAACTAGATTATAACTAATCAAAGAAATTTAATCTGTGAATCGAAAGTCTTTACAGAGAACTTGAAAGATATCTTAAATACAACCAATTTCTATTTGATAAAAAGAACCTACATGCTCAACATGATTTTAAATTGAAATATAAACTACAGAAAACATGAATGATTTTAAAAATAAAGCTAAACAATTCATAAACAAAATTATACTAGTTGCAAGGGAAAATAACAAAACCTACTTAGGGATATAAAGACTCTGTTTGTCGAGGGGCCCTCCCAGTGAACAAAGTTGAAATTCTTCTAACTGAACACAATCATATACAACACAAAAAGACTTTCATTAAGATAATAGGTAGTGTTACAAATTTTTTCATATTGAACTGATCAAATAAAAGACAAAGACTCAAACTCCAGACTGAGAGAGATTCTCTAAAACTAAGACTCTAGAATTTTTTTTAAATCACATACAGTGTCTATATATATACATCGTTCAATGGAGGTGGGAAATTCAACCCTTTAGTGTTCGACTGCTCTTCAATATAAAGCAATCACAATGGCGAATAAGTACATTTACAGTTAACAGATGACTGCTCCTCTTTTTTCGCTGATCAGGTTCCTTCAAGCACGCAATGTGGTTCATAATTCAGTCTCAATAAAAGCCTACATCAAGGTGTCATGTAGGGATACCAGATAGGCACTTCTTCCAGAATAATTCTAACGTTTCGATGCTAGCCCGTGGTGATGACGGTTTCTTGCAGTTTTCATGCTTTTAACACACAGAAACATGCTACCAAAAAATGCGTAGTTTGTTTGACGATCTAGACAACAACTTGGGCATGCATTCCATATGTTCAGTTGAACCCGTGTTTGTTTGTTAAGCCACCAAAAATACCATATAAACTAAAGAGAATAATACACATAGATTAATATAGAAAATGCACTCGGTATCATGGCAATTTTAACCATTGAAACAACAAAATGATGATAATAAAAAGAATTGACACGAATCCTAATTTAGTCATACCTGAATATTTTAGAGGGAGCTGCATGGTGCAAAAGGCACTAAAAAGTAGCAAAACATATGTTAACATGTGAAGTATTGAACCCAAAAAAAGTGAAAAAATTGGGACCAACACCTCCATTACCCATTTGGAGCACTATATATTGAGCCTCTTGGATATATTTGGAGGAGAAATTGAAGAGTAAGGAAACTATAGTCCATTGTTTCCTTAGTTTTTCTTATATTTGAGTCTGCATCCCTTTGTGTCTTGGAGAACATATTTTTCTTCCCAATCTTTCCTTTTCTTTGTGAGATTGGTATCGAGAGATGGAGGCCCAGGTGGAGGACTCGGTTTCTTCGATTTGTGGAAGTGCTGACATAGTTTGTCACTATTGTATCTCTATTTTATTAATAGAAATATATTTTCCTATCCAACTCATGTGTGTTTTGAATATGAATATTGAATCCATGGATGTATTTACTTTCTTATACATGATTTTATTATTATGCTATAGTATCTCTAACACATTTATATATATCATGCTTGTTTTGTTTGTTGTTGTTGAGAGAAAATTATAATTGCAATTGCATTGGAAAATCTCAACAGGTATCTACTTCAACCTTTTAAAATAAGGTATCATTCTATATCCCTTAGTGTTAGATTTGATTACTACTCTTGCATATTGGGAAAGATTGATTTCTAGTGTCATACTATCTGTTGTGATACCCCCAAGCCATAGGAAGTTTCTCTCCATAACAGCTATGAATATATAGAGTTTGAAAATAGTATACAACATTTAGGTGATGAATATTGCATATTGTTTTACATTGATCTTGCATATTTGATTTCATTTATAAAGGTTGGTTTATCGATAGAATTTAATTGCATTAAAATCATATCATTTAAAATTTAAAATCCGATGACATAAATTTTTGACTAAGTGATAATTTTGATACAAAAATATCTAGGAGCCTTATAGAAACTCTCAAATCAAATTACTTGCGAAAACCAACAAAAAACATGAAAGAGGAACAATTTTACATACACGGTGTGAACAAAAAATTGAATATTATTTGACTGTCTAACATGTGAATATATTTAGAATAGGTATATATTAAATCTGGTTCAATTTGAGAGCCTTTGGAATCCAAATCTAAGTGTACATGTGAAATTGGCCAAATTGGCCTCAATCCCCCCTGGGTGGGACAAACTCTCCCCAAATCATCCCAAATGGACATGAATAGAGGTGTGGATAGGGATGAAGTGTGTTGGAGAAATCATGTCTCCTTGTAATGTGTGGGTGTGCAAAATAAGGTGAGTGGGAGGCTCAAGGTGTGCATTAAATGCTCCAACTATCTAAAATTTGGGATAAAATCACCCCTAGCACTCCTAGTCAACCACAATTCCCCAATTCAAGGAATGGGAGCACATATGTCATTAATGAGGGTACACATGTGGAATTTTACTAAGCTGGAGTGATCCTATAGGTGTGAAAGCAACAAATT
Organism: Pseudotsuga menziesii; assembly: GCA_001517045.1. Lineage (NCBI taxonomy): Eukaryota > Viridiplantae > Streptophyta > Pinopsida > Pinales > Pinaceae > Pseudotsuga > Pseudotsuga menziesii. The sequence goes on along the minus strand of LPNX010456237.1, from coordinate 767,490 downwards.
AACTGGTTTTTATGCTCGATTAACTTCCATAACTCCAAAACTATAGCATATCAATGCATAAATGCAATTAAAATTGGATAAAGATTTAGAATATGGTACTAGGTGGTGGATTACTATTCGAACACCCCCCCTTAACCATAACTTAGTACAACTTAGGAAAATAATTTGGGAGGCCTTGGAAACAAAGGCTCAACTCACCTCAATACAAACATAAATTTTTATTTGTCCATGTAAATTGAGTAAAATAAAGAAAACATCATGGGAAAAAACCGTCCCTCTAAAATGGACATGGGGATGAAAACCTGCAAGAAATAGCAGCAATAACCATCCATTAGTCACTCCAAGCAAATATCTCAAGTGAGTAAAGGTCTAATCAGTGAAAGTCTTGGTGAATATGTCAACAGTTTGCTCGATGGATGGGAAATATTACAAGGAAATCACTCTGTCATGCACTAAGCCCCGAATGTAGTACATATGGATCTCTATATGATTTTTTTCTTTTCCTTTAAATTGGATCAATATATATCTTTATGGCACTTTTATTTTCCACCCAAATGTTGGTAGGAGAATCAATTGCAACACCAAACTCTTGAAGAATTCCTTGCAACCAAACACATTGTGTGGTTGCATTCACCACTGCTTTGTACTCGGCCTCTGTTGAAGAAAGAGAAATTTTTTGTTGTTTCTTACTAGACTAGAAAATAGGACCTTCAGCTGTTGGAGATATTTACCACCATACACACTCTTTTTGGTCAAATTGGCCTAGTTAAACCACTATACTAAGTATAATTGAAATTAATTGACATCATCCAGTCACACCCACAGCTACCTAGAGTCAAAAAGGCTAACTTAGCCTTCTCCTACAGTCAAGGAGGCTAACTGGAGCACTTCGGGGGTGATTTGAGTGATATTAATGCACCTAATTGCTAACCGGTGGTTACAATCAGTTCAACCAGTCAGTTAAGGCACCTCCGTTCATTAAATATATTATTTAATGATTATTTATTATTATTTAATAATGTAGATTCAACAGGGGTGCCTCCACCAACTTCTGATGATTAGTTCAGCTTCAGTTAACCTCATCAGGGTTCATTGAAGTCATTGAGCACTAGCACTTGATGGTTGGCTTGCTATGACATGTGTTTGATCTCCTTCATTTGAGATTCAGTCATTTATTGCACTCTGACTTCAGTTAGGGTTTGGTGAGTCAATTACGGTTTTAGTCAAGTGGTTAACTGAGTGTGAACCAATGGCTTACAGTCAATTAAGCCAGAATCCCTCATTGATTTCGAATGACCTCCTAAGGTATTCAAATTCCTCATTGATTCAAGCTATTGCTTGACATTGTTATTGTAACCATTCATTGTTTATTGAATATACATAGAGGAAACCATTTTTGGTTCTGATTAGCACCATTTCTGAGTTATTTTGTTTATTATTTTTTAATGAGATTGATTATTTGTTCCTAGATCAATGTGAAATATTAATACGGTATTAGAGCATATGATGGGACGAAGATCTTTCTCTCAAAAACAAGCTTTTTCACATATTTCTCCATGAAAAGTGAGCAATAGCTCAAAAATCCAGCACTGCACCAGAAGCCAAGGCTTACCACTCAATATCCCAAGTAAAGAAGTTGTTGATCAAGCTTGCTTGATCGACTATGCTGGTTGTGATGAAAGCCTAGAATGTGCAGGTTGTTCGACCTTATTTTTCCCTTTCTGTTTTGATTTTCAGGTTCTACAGGTGAAGCATTCACTATAGCACATCCAGATGGCCTCCTCAGTAGATCTCTTGACTCCATACAATTTCCACTCATGGAAAAGTGATATGGATATTTAGTTGCACTCCAAAGGACTTTTTAGAGTCACCATGGACACTGAAGTTGAGCCTGGATCCACCGTATAAAAATCAAGATTCTTGAACAAGAAGGATGAAGCCTTCAATTTCTTGTGCCTCTCTATTTCCCGAGACCTTCTCTTCCATCTTACGGATTTGAAGACACCAAAAGAAATATGGGACAAATTGGAATCTCTATACGGAAAGCATGATGACTTGAGAGTTTACCAACTCGAAAATGAACTCATGTCTCTCCAACCTTCCAATTTCGAGACTCTAAATGATTTCTTTACAAAGTTCAAGCATACTGTTTTACTCTTGAAGCAATGCAACATGGAGAAGGAGGATGATCAACTAATCCTTGCCATTCTCTCCAAGCATGGGGCTGATTATTCAGTTTTTGTTTCTACATTCTGTGTGGGGAAGCTCACAACCCTTGGATGAAATATGCCTACACTCAATGCCTTCATTGAGTCCCTAACAAATGAACATGACAAGCTTGTCCATATGGGGATCATCCGATATTCCTGTGATCAAGCCCTCAATGTCTTGGGGCCCAAAGATTTGAAGGGTAAAGGAAAGCAACAAAAAAATCAGAAAACTAAATTTGATGCTCCCAAGCCTAGAGTTGAAAACCAGCAGCATGATGAATCTTTCGGCTCAAGGAAGAACACGGGAAAAGGGCACAATGGGAAAGAAAAATTTAAGTGTTATTCCTGTGGGAAGGTTTTTCACCCTAAACATGCCTGCATGAAGAAAAATATTGATGATGCAACCTCTCTCCTTGAGAGGAATCACATCAATCTTCTAGAGATCTTTCGGAGGAGAGATCACCAAGATCGGGAACCACAACATGAGAAAGGCCATGCCCTCATGGAAATCACTTTGAAGTCGAAAGAACTGCTAATTGAATCTGGAGCTTCAAATCACATGATGGCTGGAAAAAACTCCTTTTCATCCTTGGAGACCAGAAAATCCATCCCCATCCACATGGGAGATGACTCCACCATCATTTCCGAAGGACAAGGTACTGTAGATCTTGAAAATGGTTTTCTCTCTAATGTTTTGTATGTACCATCTCTAGCAGCAAATATCCTTAGTGTCTATTAGATGACACATACAAGAAATCCTAAGAGAGTCTCTTTCAGCCCAAATGATGTTGAGATAACAGAAATTGCATCCGGGAAACTCATTGCAAAAGGCCTTGCAAATCATCATGCAAAAGCCTATGAGTTCTCTCACTTTGTTGCGGATGCAAATCCCACTGCTCTGCTAACTCATGGAAATGAGGCTAGTAGGATATGGCATGAGATATTTGTCCATAATAATTTCAAATATTTGTAGCAATTACAGAAAAACTTGATGGTTGAAGGCCTCCCGGTCATCAAGGCAACCATGGGAATTTGCAAGGGCTGTGTGATTGGAAAACACCCTGAGCACAAGTTTGGTCAGGGGAAGACAAACCGAGCTACAAGCATATTGGGGCTGATACATTTTGATATCAGTGGTTTGATGCCTGTCACATCCATGAATGGATCAAGGTACCTCATTACTTTTATTGATGATTTTTCAAGGTATACATGGGTTTCCTTTCTCAAAAAGAAATCAGAAGTATGTGAAAAAATTTCTGAATTGAAGGCCTTGATCGAAAATGACTCTGGGCTTAAGATCAATATCTTAAGATCTGATAATGGAGGGGAGTATGTCAGTAATTATTTTCTGTACATATGCTCCCAAATTGGTATTCAGTTCTAGCATTCAATTCCCTACACTCCCCAGCAGAACGGAGTAGCGAAAAGGAAGAACCGGTCTCTCAAGGAGATGACCACTTGTATGTTGGAGTCAAAGAAGCTTGCTGAAATTTTTTGAGCTGAAGCCATGCATGCTACAGCATAAATTCAGAACAAGGTACCACACTCATCATTAAAACCAAATACTCCTTTTGAAGCATACTTTGAACACTATCTAGATGTGTCGAACCTACAGGTGTTTGGGTCCACTGCATGGGCCCGGATTCCACTTGATAAAAGAAGGGCCTTGCAACCAAAAAGCATAGAATGTCTATTTATTGGGTATCCTAATGAATATAAAGGATTCAAGCAGCTAGATATCAATACCAAACAGATCATCATCAAGATAAATGTCAATTTCGATGAGCCTCTTCAGGAGATGGAACTAGTGAAGGAGAAAACTGCTGAATTTCCTTCCTATTCTACTGACTATTTGGATGATGAAATTGGGGTTGATAACCCTGATTTGGATCCTATGATTTTTGATATCAGTGTGCAGAAATCATCAGATTATAAATCAGAACTTGAAGTGCAAAATCATCTTCCTACATGGGCCCAACAGACGCTCTCCTCCGTAGGAGACAACATTGGAAATCCAGATGATCCAATGAGAACCCGATCTGATTTCCAAAGAGAAGGTATTGCTCTCTCTTGTTCTAACAATTTGACATATGAAACTTGATATTTGATGATTATTTCAGATCCAAAATCCTAATACCATGCTCAGAATGATCCGAGATGGAAAGTTTCCATGGATGAAGAGATGCATTCTCTTCAGAAAAACACTACTTGGGAGCTAGTTTCTCTTCCTTCGGGAAGGAAATTGGTTCAATGCAAGTGGGTGTTTCAGAAAAAGGTTGATATTGATGGAATAAAATAAAAATATAAGGCAAGGCTTGTATCAAAATTTTTCTCTCAGGTCCAAGGAGTGGACTACCATGAGACCTTTGCATTGGTTGCAAAAATGGACTCCATCCACCTTGTTTTGGCAATTTCAGCATCCAAGCACTGGGAGGTGCATGCATCACATGGATGTTAAGTCAGCATTTATGCATGGAGATATTCATGAGGAGATATACATAAAGCATCCTAAGTGCTACATCACTGACCCATATTTGTTTTGCAAGCTAAAGAAGTCACTATACGGGTTAAAACAGGCCCCAAGAGAGTGGTATTCCAAGATGGATGCCTTTCTTCTCTTGCAAAACTTTCAGAGATGTAGATAAGATAAAAATGCTTATTTATAGAAGCGTGATGGTCATATAATTATCATTTTTTTATATTTTTATGACTTAAGGATCACAGGTAGCACATTTGCCTCCATTTCAGCCATCAAAACTACTCTCCACAATGCCTTTGAAATGAGTGATTTGGGGCTTCTAAAGCAATTTTTGGGGCTCGAAATTGAGCAAAATTCTGATGGGATTATGGTCACTCAGAACAAATAAAATTCATACATGTTATTCAAGTTTAACATGGCTGAATGTAGGCCTACACCATTCCCTTTCCTTTTAGAGATCATCCTTGAAGAAGGAAAACACACACCTCTCATGGACTGCACTATCTATCGACAGCTGATTGGTAACTTGTTGTACTTGACACATTCTATGCCTGATATTTGTTATGTCATGAATGATGTATCAAGATACATGCATAAGACTCATGATATTCATTGGAAGGAATCCAAGAGGATCCTCCAGTATATTTAGGGAACCGGGACCTACGGCATTCACTATGCTGCAGACTCCGAGCTAGAGCTGGTTGGATACACAAATTCCGATTGGGCGGGTGATTCTATTGATTGGAAGTCAACTTCCAGATATGTATTCATGTTTGGTGGTGGCCCCATTTTATGTTCAAGCAAAAAGCAGGCTGCCATAGCACTATCTTCAGCAGAGGCCAAGTATCGAGGAGCAGTGAATGCTTGCATCCAAGCAGTTTGGTTGCAAGGAATTCTTTCAAAGTCTGATCTTGGTAGTACTTTGTCCATTGTCCTATTTTGTGACAACCAAATTTCTATTAATATATCCATGGATCCAGTTACCAGGAAGATGACCAAGCATGTAGAGATTGACATGGACTACATAAGGGAGCTAGTGCATGACATGACGATCCTTCTGCAATACTACCCCACTAATGAGCAGATTGTAGACATATTCACCAAGAGATTTTCAGAAAATAAGTTCACTTACCTCTGCTCACTATTGGGTGTGAGTTCATCAGGGTGATTCACACTACTTTCATTGTTCAGCTTGAGGGGGGGGGGGGTTTCCCACTGGGTTTTCTCTCTTTTCCTCACTTAGTTTGTTTTGAGCATTGTTTCTATTTTAGCATTGTATAGGGTGACCTATGGCCTTAGTTTCTAGGTCCCTAGTATTTTTATGCATCTATGTTTTCCAACTATTCCTGAGTATAGCTTAAGGGTGGGTGTTGGAGACATTTACCACCATAAACATTGTTTTTGGTCAAATTGGGCTAGTTCAATCACTATCCTAAGTTTAATTGACATTAATTGACATCAATGGAGCATTAGTTGACATCATCCAGTCACACCCATGCCTACCTATAGTCAAGGAGGCTAACGTATCCTTCTCCTATAGTCAAGGAGGCTAACTGGAGCACTCTGGGGATGATCTGAGTGCTATTAATGCACCTAATTTCTAATTGGTGGTTACAATAAGTTCAACCAGTCAATTAAGGTGCCTCCTCTCATTAAATATATTATTTAATGATTATTTATTATTATTTAATGATTTGGACTCAACAAGGGCACCTCCACCAACTTTTGATGATCAGTTCAGCTTTATTTAACCTCATCGGGGTTCATTAAAGTCATTCAGCACTAGAACTTGATGTTTGGCTTGCTATGACATGTGTTTGATCTCCTTTAGTTTAGATTCAGTCATTTATTGCACTCCGACTTTAGTTAGGGTTTGGTGAGTCAATTAGGGTTTTAGTCAAGTGGTTAACTAAGTGTGAACCAATGGCTTACAGTAAGTTAAGCCAGGATCACTCATTGATTTCGAATGACCTCCTAAGGTATTTGAATTCCTCATTGATTCAAACTATTGCTTGAAATTTTTATTGTAACCATTCATTGTTTATTGAATATACAGAGAGGAAACCATTTCTAGTTCCGATTAACACCATTTCTGAGTTATTTTGTTGATTATTTCTTGATGAGATTGATTATTTGTTCCTAGATCAATGTGCAAGATCAATATCTGCAAGCATGAAAAAAATATTTTATGTCATTCTTTCAATGTGATCTCCATCCCGCAATCAGAAGCAGAAAATCCAGCTACTTGAAGTGAAGAACTAGCTGCATAACGTACCCCAAAAAGCTTTCTTCCTTGGACATATTGGAGGATTTTTTTGGCTTCCTTCCAATGGAGATCACGTGTCTGGTGCATATACCTTGATATAGAACTTAAAACATAACAAAATTTAGGTATTTTTTGTGTAAGGTACAACAAACTACCAACTAGGTTCCTATACAGTGTACAATCTACCGAAGGAGAATCACCAAGTTCACCTAGTTTAATGCCAGAAAGAAAAGGGCACTTGGATGATTTACAATTAGCCATATTGAAATTAATATTAAGTTTTGTAGCATTATTAGGTTGAATCAGCATGATTCCTCTTTCATATTTCTCAATTTCCAATCCTAGAAATTTTCTTAGCAATCCTAGATTTGTCATTACAGTCTCATTGTGTAAGGATGCCTTGCTTGAGCCAATTTGATTGTGGAAAACCCCCGTAATTAAAAGGTCATCTAAATATATTATAATAACCTGAAATACAACACCATTTTTTTCCAAATACACATTTGGATCATATTTGCATCAAATGAAACCGATTGAGAGCAAGAAAGCATCCATTGTTGCATACCAAGCCCTGCGGGCTTGCTTGAGTCCATAAATTGATTTCTTCAACATGAAAACAAGTGAAGGATCCTCTTGGAAACCTTCAGGTTTTTGCATGTATATATACTCCTGTAGTTTACTATGTAATAATGCACTCTTGACATCCATATGGTGCACTTTCCAACCTTTACTAGCTGCAATTGCTAGAACTAGTGTTATTGAATCCATATTTGCAACCGGTGCAAAGGTTTTGTTGTAGTCCACACCTTGGAATTGAGAGTAGCCCTTAGAAACCAATATAGCATTGTACTTAACATATGAACCATCTGAAGAAATTTTTCTTTGAATGATCCACTTGCATTGCACAAGCTTCCTCTTGGGAGGAAGGGGAACCAATTCCCATGTTTCATTCTCCTGGAGAGAATTGAATTCTTCTTCCATTGATGATTTCCACCTTGGATAATGAAAATATTTATGAGATGTATATTTATCATATCCAATAATCACATAACAATGCTCAGCAAGAGAGCTTTCACTTCATAGGAAGCATCATGAATTTGAGATCTAGTCTTCCTAGGCTCTAGGGGATCACCTGCCAATTCCCCTGCAGCTTGTATGATTTTTTGAGCCCATTTACACCTTTATGGTGACTCATATACAAAAATGTAATCTGAAGCCATATAATTATCATAATTATCATAATTATCAGAAAATTAAGATCTTGAATAATTACTTACTTCATCAAGGTGTTGGGGAGAAGAGCATTCCCCCTCTGCAAGCTCAAAATATGGTATTGGTTCCTCTTTGATACGCATGCTCCTCTCAACGAAAGTATTGATTATGGATGTGTCAAAGAGCTTATTAAACTCTTTTTCCTCACCATAACCAACCAAGATGCAGTCCTTTCTCTGTGGCTGAAAATCCTTCCTCTTTTTTGATGGAATTCGAGCCCATGCTCTTGATCCAAAAATTCTGAAATTTGAGACATTTGGTTTATGGCCAGACCATGCCTTGTAGGGATTTTTTTCCTTTGACTGATTTGTAGAATTATTTGTTCTGTATATATGCAGCACAATTTATAGCTGCATCCCATAGCTTGGGACTTAGATCCCTTGCCTCAATCATGCATGTGGCCATCTCTTTGAGAGATCTATTTTCCCTCTCTGCCACACCATTTTGTTGTGGTGTGTAGGGAGTTGAATGTTGCATTTGAATGCCACATTCATCAAAAATATGCTGCATATTTTTGTTGACATATTACTTCCCATTGTCAGTCCTAAGGATTTTTATCCTGTTCCCATTTTGATTTTCCACTAAGGCCTTCCAAATATTCAATTGCTCAAATACTTTAGATTTCAATTTCAGGAAGTATGCCCATCATAATCTCGAGTAGTCATCAATGAAGGTGAGTAGATACCTTGATCCACCATAGGAGGGAGTGGGTAGAATACCAATCAGGTATTAATGTACCAATCCAAGAGGTTTTGAGGCTCTCCTTTCCTTCCCCTTCTCATAGCTATGCTCTAGATGCTTTCAAACTACACATCCAATGCAATCTCTATTGAGCCTCATTTTGTTATCATTTTTGGCAATTAAGTAACATATTTAAACACATATTTTATTCTCTTTAGTATGTTTTATGTCATACAGATCGTTATTTCGGCACAAGGTAAGAACGAATTTGATGCTATTTCCGCTTTGGTTATTAATATCATTTTTATTATTTTATTAACTAAAAACTATGGTATTTAAAGCATTTTTAAATGTATTATCTGATATGTATATTTGTTTGTATATTTTATAGTTCATTTGGGAAAATTAATAATAAAAAGTATTTATCCTTCCTTTCATACCATATGTACATCTCACGATCCATCTTGGCGTACAGCTCAAGATCCAGCTTGGCGTACATCTCATGATCCAGCTTGGCATCTATCTCATCATCCAGCCACTGCCTAAGATTCACTGATCATATTCCAAGTGTGCCCTAGGTTGACGCATTACACATCCAACTCACAGTTCAGTGTTCCATTTAGCTCGCTGATCAACTCGCTTATCATCTTCCACGCTGTCCATATTTGGTTCTGAAAATTTAAACATGAAATAGTTTGTAAATATCCTTAGCTCGTCATCACGCCAACCATCTCTGTGCTGGACCGATGCATTTAACTCATCCTCTGGAAGATTTTAGTTTCAGACAAGTAGAATAGTTTATTTCCATTTGAATTTAGTTTTGGTTAGTTATAAATTTGTTTAAGTAGAATAGTTTGTTTTCTTTTCAATGTAATCTTGTTTATTTATTTCCTGTTATTAATTTATTTATATAGAATAGTTTGCTTTCATTTAAATTCAGTTTTGTTTATTTATTTTTCTGTGATGAATTTGTTTAAAGTAGTTTCCAGTTTGTTCAAGTTAAATTCCAGTTTATTAATTAGTTTACAATGCAATGTTTTCTTGTTGTTTAAGGTATTAGTTTGAAGTTAATTTGTTGGTTAAATAGGTTTTTTATTAATTATATCCATTAGGTTTAGAACTACATAACATCAGTTGAAGAATTAGTTAATTTAGGTTAAGTTTTACCATTTTTTACTGTATAGACCACCATTCAGACTATCTGTCCAGTCTTCCATTTAGTCACCCTTTATAGACCTACTGTTCATTCTATCATTTAACCCTTGGTTCCGTTTTTACTGTTTTTATGCATTTTTCAGATTGTTCCTAGTTTTGTTTTGTCAATCTTTGGATTATATTTGTAGTTGGTATTTTTAGTTAAAGACTTCAATTAAAGTATGGTTGTTTTAAGTTATTGATTAAAGTTTTATCATTTTTCTTAGGTTATTTTATTCTTTGAATATTAAATACTATTTTTTTTTACTGCTATTTTATGTCATGGTCATGTTTGTTTGCATTTAGAGTTTAGGGTTAGATGTACTATTTTTAAAAGGAAGTTAAGTTATTTGTAATCATAGGAATCATTCATGTTTTTATGTGAATATTGAAAAACAATGTTTAAATATATTTATTAAGTTTTCTACTTGCTTTTTCTATTTTCTATTCTTTATAAGATAAGTTGTCTTCTTACCCCAGCCTTTTGCTTAAGGAGTAGTTAGCTGGTTATTTGTCAGTACGGTTGTTATAATTTTTTTATGTATGAGTTAGTGTCTGAAGTTATTAGTATTATTTCTTATGTCTTTCTCTTCAGTAGCTGTTTAGAATTTGATATTTGAGTTTGGTCCAATTACTTAGATAATTTTAGGAGTTTGACTCAGTTTTTTATCTTTCGATCTTTTGTTTATTAAAATATCTCCACGAAACCCTAGGATCCTTTTTACCTTTGCATATATTTTGTATCAAATCTAAGCTTACCAACCCCGGTTGATAATTAAATATTAGGTGAATTAATCTAGTCGATATAACACCCAACATTTTTGGTGTCATTGCTGGGGAGTTGTTTTATAAGGTAGAATAAATAGGGTTCCTTTATGAAGTTTAGATAGATAGATAGATTACTTTTATATTTTACAACAAGAGGGAGGGGATAATAGTAAGATGCAAAGATGACTTCACCATGGAATTTTTGTGGTGTAACTGTCATACACATCCACTATAGTGGGGTGCCCCAGATCCTTGTTGTTCCTTTGTTTTTTTTGTAAGAGTGTTATTTTTTGCATTTGTCATATACTTGTTTTCTTTTTTTAGAACCAACACATCTGTATAACAGGCGCCCCTAAATCCAACAATAATAGTATAGCATAATTTATCTTTAATTTAGTTTTATTTTCATGAACACTCTTAGAGATCCTCAGGGTATATTTATTAAAGTAGGAAAATCTATCGACATTTCTACTAACTATTCCAGAGGACGTAACACCCCAACTGCTAACTCAACAGAAAGGTATCGAAAAACACCTGAAGGGAGTAATTCTGCTTGGAAACCTAAAGAAACTATTACAAGAGATATTACCAAGGGAACCATAGAAGGAGAAGAAACATTGATAGGAGGTCCTAAGGACCTCATTTCAGAAGAAATTCAGAAGGATCAACCACTAGTAACCTCTAGTTCTCCACTAGTCACAAAACCAAAGGATATGACCTTTTCACTAGTAGGAAGTCCGAACTTTGTTGACCTTGTTGATCCTGAGCAAGTAAAATCCCTCTTTGGAAATCCCTCAAATACAGTTATCTAACAAATTGAGAAATCCATAGTAAAACCTACTCTCCCTCTAGGGTTCAATAAGAAAACGGTTGACCAAGGGAAGATCTCTCCCGAAACCGAGCATTGGGACGCTCCATTATCACCTCGAAAGAAGCTTCCTAGGTATATTTATATTAAAAACCTAGCTTATATGGATGGGCCAAGAGAGAATGAAGATCGTAACGAATTTAGAAATAATGAAGGAGAAGGAGAAAATCAAACTGAGGCTACCTTCAGGTTTCCTATCCTAGATACTGTACTCGATGTAAATATGAAAAACATCCCTCCTTCTTCTTTACCTACCTTTTTTGGAAAAAGTAATGAGGACCTAGATGCATTCTTGTTCGATTTTGATACTCTCTGTTGGATCTATAATTACCTACAATATGCCCATAAACTAAAACTCTTTCCCGCGACATTGAAAGATTCCACCTTATGATTGTTCATGGGATTAGGTGAATCCACTATCAGGACTTGGGACGACATGAGAACCTCATTCTTGCAAAATTATCAAGAATACTGCAAACCTAAATACTCTCGACACGATATATTCAATATACAACAAATTGAAGATGAAATCCTAGAGGATTATCTTGAAAGGTTCATTTATACCTATCATAAATCAAAGTATCATGACCTTCGAGAAGATGTAGTATGTACACTTTTTCTCAAAGGAATCTCCGAAGACTTTCTAGAGAGTCTTAATCTCATGGCGACTGATGATATTTCTCATAAGAATTTTGCACAGATCAGTGAGATGTGTAAAAAATATTCTAGAAGTAGGGGGAAAGTTGGGAAAAACTTTTGAGAGCCTTATAGTAGAAATGTAAGAGGAGATGTTACTAGTTCAAGAGGAGTTACAAGGATGGAATTAGGTAACCTATTGGATAATTTTAAGACTGACATCTTAGGAGCGATGGGTTCTCAATTAGATGCTTTAAAATACAAGAAAATACAATATGAAGAATGGGAAGCAATGAGTATTTTCTATCCAAGGTGTAGAACAAAACATCCCCAAAGGGAGTGTCTGTTAAACAACATTTATGTATTTCACATCTGTACAGAGGAACATTCAACAAATAATTTTCCATCCTTGCCTATATTGAAAGCCATCTATAAGAGTGGGGATGTAGCTGAAACATATACGAGGCCTCCTTGGAAATCTAGAGATCAACCAATATACCAGAATTTTCCACCACAATCCCCACCCTATTACTCTTCATACCAACAGCCCCAATAATGGAACAATCCTATTGGAAGAGTTGGCCACCTCAGTATCCTCTTCCTCAATTTCCACAACAATAGTATTGGTCATAAGGGTGGAGAGGATAGCCATATCCTCAATCACAACCTACACCTCCACCTAGTCATCCTTATCCTCTGTGTCAATCGAATTTCCAGTAGCAATTGCCTAGATTTGTACCTCCAGTTCCTCTCATTAAACAACAACCTCATCACTTCCATAATACAAATCCTCTGTGACCGACATTATTACCTACACAACCGATACCTAACCCTAATAATAATACAACTCAAGCTCTTAACAATATTGGGTTTCAAGCTCTTCCATCCTACCTTGTTTCAACTGTACCTATACATGAGATTCAATGACATTCTCGAAGAGTTGTTAATGATAAAACCAGAACATCAGTCATCATTCGTGAGGAAAATGATGAAGAAGAAGAATCAAATGAACCCATGAATGATGCCATTTTGGAAAATACAAATATTTCAAAAGTTCCAATACCTACCCGTCCTCCCCACGAACTTATTCAAGAACAAAGAATTCCTCCATTTCCAGCAAGACTAGTAATAGAAAAACATGTAGTTCACTTTGAGTATGATATTATTAATGAATTAAATAATATATGTATCAAAATTCCATTATTACAAGCTATCAAAGACATACCAATTTATAGTAAGGTGATAAAGGAATTATGCATTAAACGTCCAGGGAAGAAACAAAAAGATCCCCTTACAATTCATGTCATAGGAGAGATGTCTGAATATATGATAGATCAGTCCCGGATTGCAATATATATGAATCCAGGAGCCCCAGTAGTGACTATAGTCATAAATAATACCGCCATAGGTAACACATTAATCGATTTAGGATCAGTCATCAATATGATCATCACCACAGTTTTAGAAGTTTTACAGTTGGGACAATTTCTTCGACCCACCCCTTCCATCTTGGAACTAGAAGACCGTACTACGGTAAATCCTGCTGGAGTCCTGGATGACATTATTTTATTACTAGCTTCATGGGAATACCCTATTGACTTCATGTTCATAGGATCATAGGATCCTTCTAAAGGACATACTATCATCTTGGGAAGACCATGGTTATCTACGACCAATTCTTTTATACGATGTAGGGATGGGGAGATGACCATTTCCAATGGGTTGTATACCCAAAGACTTATTTTATATCCCCCAACACAACCAATAATTGAAAATTCATGGTGGTTAAATTGTTCATTTGGGGACGGATATTTTTATGACCTTTCCTTTCCTAGTGATTTCTCTTAGGCATTGCAGGAGCAGACTACTGAGAATGTATTGAATCAGTTTATTTCCTCCACCACTAGTATATATTTTCCTCATTCGTTTGCTAAATTTGATCAAATATTTGGAGATGAGTTTCAAGAAACTATGGCTCTCTCAATTTTTATAGAATCACCTTGTGTCTTCACCATCGAAGAGCATACAGGACCTTTCACCATACCTTGTGAAGTTGGCCCTGAAAAATTTCTGCACATAAATGCAGGATTAAGTGAACATCAACAAGCTCAACTACTTAAGGTTCTTAAAAAACAAGTCAGAGTGTTCGCATGGGAATACACTGATATGAACGGTATACACCCTAACATGTGTATTCACCATATTTATATGGATCCAAATATACCATCTGTAAGAAATCCTCAGAGGAGGATAAATCCTACTTTGAAGGAGGTAGTAAAAGAAGAATTACAAAAACTCCTTACTACAAGTTTAATCTATCCTATTTCCAATAGCAAATGGGTGTCTCCTCTAGTAGTAGTTCCAAAGAAAGTTACAGGGAAATGGGGTATTTGTGTTGATTTTATGGAACTAAACAGATCCACTCTTAAAGACTACTTTCCTTTTCCATTTATTGACCAAGTATTAGATACCTTGTCAGGTAAGCAGTATTTTTCTTTTCTTGACAGATATAGTGGATATAATCAGATCCTAATAGCACCTGAAAATCAAGATAAGAACACTTTTACATGTCCTTGGGGGACATTTTCTTATTGAGTTTTCCCATTTGGATTATGTAATGCACCTACTACTTTTCAGCGTGCAGTCTTTTGCATTTTTTCTGATCTTATACATGACTATGTTGAGGTATACCATGGATGATTTTATAGCCTATGGTAATACTTTTCAAGAAGCTCTTGATAACCTTGAGAAAGTTTTGATCCGATGGCATGAAACAAACTTAGCTCTTAGTCATGAAAAGTGTAAAATGTTACTGACATAAGGTATAGTTCTAGGACACCATATTTCTTCTCAAGGAATCAAGGTAGACCCTCCTAAGATCGAAGTAATAGTTGGCCTTCCCTCTCCAAAAAACTAGAAGGAGGTTAGAAGCTTTTTGGGTCATGCAAGATATTATCACCTTTTTATTGAAAACTTTACAAAGATAGCTACACCAATGTTTAAATTGCTCATAAAATATTTAGAGTTCCAATGGACAGAATCTTGTCAAAATGCTTTTGGTATTTTAAAAGCTAAACTATTAGTAGCACCAATACTTAGGGGCCCTGACTGAACCCTTCCCTTTCATATATCTATTGATGCTTCTGATAGTGCTTAGGAGGAGTCCTAGGTCAAAAACAAGGATAATCACCTTATGCCATTTATTTTATTAGCAAAAATATTTCTCTTGCCGAACTAAACTATACTGTTATTGAAAAAGAATTTTTTGCAGTAGTTTATGCTATTAATAAATTATGCCATTATATTATAGGGTACAAATTTTTTGTGCACACTGATCATTCTGCCATTAGGTTCTTAATGAATAAATTGATCACCAATGGTAGAGTTACCCGATGGCTTCTCCTATTGCAAGAATTTAATATTATTGTCATTGATCGACCTGGTAAAGAAAACTTAGTAGCAGATTTTATTTCTCGTATACAACACGATAGTGATACTAAACCTATTGATGATACTTTTCCTGACGAACATATATTCGTTGTGTCTATTCAAACCCCTTGGTTTGCTAATATTGCAAACTATCTAGTGACTAGAAAAGTACCACACCATTTGGATCCATACGAGAAACGCCGCATAATAGTACAAAGTTGTAACTATTCCTGGGTTGATAATGACCTTTTTTGTACTAGCCCAGATCTTATTATTAGAAGATGTGTGAGAGAGGATGAAATGACATACATCCTCTGAGCATGCCATGATGGACCATGTGGAGGCCACTTTTCGGATAAACAGACAACGTACAAAGTACTGCACTCTAGTTATTACTAGCCAAGCATTTTTAAGGATGCTGCCAAGTATGTCAAAGGATGTGATAGTTGTCAAAGAATGGGTAGACCCACAACATCAGACCAAATTTATTTACAACCACAGGTCATGATTGAGCCTTTCAAAAATTGGGCTCTTGATTTTGTAGGACCAATCTCTCCCATTTCTCATAAAAAGAAATATATATTGGTTTGTACAAATTATGTTACCAAATGGGTAGAAGCTAAAGATTTATTTAAGGCTATAGAGAAATCTGTAGTAGAATTTATATATGAAGAAATATTTACTCGGTTTGGTGTACCCAGATAAATTGTCACAAACCAAGGTACCCAATTCACTTCCAAATTATTAATGCAAGAGCTCACTATGAAGTATGGTATCCGACATTGTATGTCCTCACCTTACCATACTCAAGATAATGTCTAGAGGTAGAATCAACCAATAAAGTATTAGAAGCTATTTTAAACAATACCATTCACTTACATCTTAAGGATTGGGTGGATAGACTTCCCGAGGCTTTATGGGCCTATAGAATAACATGGAGAAATACTACCGGACATACCCCCTATGAGTTAGTATATGGAAAACAAGTCCTTTTACCTATTGAATTTCAAGTTAAAACCTTTCGTATGGCAACACAGTTAGGTATGGATTTGGATGAAGTGCAGAAACAATGAATCCTACAGATTAATGAATTAGATGAAATTAGACAGGATGCACTCCAAAGAACCGTGCTAATACAGAGTTAGCGAAATAAATGGCATGATAAATTTATCAAGCAAAAGCAATTTAATACTAGAGATTGGGCATTACTATTCAATTCACGGTTTAAAAAATTTAAAGGGAAATTGACTACCCATTGGTTGGGCCCTTATGAGGTATTTACAGCTTTTGACAATGGATCAATAAAAATTAAACCAATTGATGGCTCATAAGTTTCCTTTGTATTGAATGGACATAGACTTAGTCTTTATCATCAACCAACATCCAGACAAGATTTTGTACAAAATATTTTATAGCAAAGAGAAATGGAATTGATTGAAGAGGAAGTTATTCCTCCTCCTCCTGATCCATGAAATTATTTTGGGTTATCATCACTCGTATATATGTAGGTATGTTTTTTCTTCTATGAATAAATGAGAGTCATTTATGATAAAATAGATTATATGCGACTCTTTTTCTTTTTATGTTTTTATGAAAAAATTGAATCATCTAACAAGGGTTTTGCAGTTTGATCATTGATACTTTATCTCTATAAGTAGCTTATCAAGTATTATCTGGAAAAGGTAATTACGCTCGTAAGGTATCTTAACATTTCTTAATTTATAGTTTATAGTGACAATTAAAGATAAATGCTTGCATATCATTTTTAACCGCTCCTTTCATGATTCAGATAGTTTCTGGTATTTTGATTCAGAAATGTATACTTCTGATTTGTTATTTCGAAGAGTGCTTCATAAGACCTATTTTCATTATCATTCATCTTGTGCCTATGGATTACTAGTTCATCATGTACTTGTTATCAAAACTTCTCTCAAATATATCTTTGTGATAACTGGAGAGTAGGTGGAATTTTTTTACCTGTGGGGAACATTACTTATCTCTTCTAAAAAGGATGGATTCTAAGGTTAAAGAACAAATTTAAGTTATTCTCTTTTGACATGATTTATGATTAAGGCTGGTATGAAAATCTACTCGTAAGTTTATTTCTGTAAAATTGAATTATGTGTTTTTAGCAGGGCTTAGCACGCTTTAGTACCAATCAGCTTCCATATATTTAATATCATTATATGCAAGACAAACCCACTGGGGTACTGAACATGCCTGCTAGCAGCGATTCATTGTTGTGTAACAACTTAAAACCAGGAAGCTTGATAAATGCAAGTAAACCTTCCAGGGTACTGAACAGGCTCACTGGAAGTGGGACTATACTTGCATGGCACCAATATAAAACCGTCGAGGTATTGAACAAGCCTACTGGTAGTGGGGCAATATCGGGTAAAGAGGTCTAGTTAATGCACTACTATGCACATGATTCATAAAATAATGATCATATACATAAAATATTTGAAAATTTATTATAATAAAATGTTAAGGTCCATTCTCTTTACTGTCACTTGAGAATCACTGTAAGTTGGGCTTGGACATGGACATGTAATTGAATCCATACCTAGGATGTTATTATCCTAGAAGTGGGACCCATAGTTACATCTCTCACACACTCTGGGGTAAACTTAAAGTATTTGATGATGAAAAGATATCTTTACAATGAGGCATGGATGCCTAGCTTTTCAAATGGCATTCTTTTGGTTATATTATTATCTATTTCTATGATCTTTCTCTGCACTGCTATTTTTTCATAAATATACATCTCTGAATCACTTTTCTTTACTAGTTAAATTGTCTTTTCTTTATAAAAATAATTATAGCATACTTGCACTTTTCTTTATCTAAAATAAACTATTCTTTTTCTTTGCATGAGGACATGCCATATCCTTGGTTTTGGGGAGGATTAGGATTGGACTAATGATTTAGAACAAACTATTTGTCTGCTTTTATCTTTTTATGATGAAATTGCTTGTCTGTGACAAATGTTAAAGTGTTTTCAAGTTATGTCATGAAGCATGGTTTTACAGAAAAATATGAAGAAATTTGATGGAAGAATTTAGGAAGGATCTGACTAATTATTTAGATAAATGGTCTGAATGAGATATTGTGGTATTATAGCATGGATAATTAAAATTTGTCAACCATTCTTCTGTTCTTGAATATATTTTTATTTCTGTATGGATGCTTTGATCTTAAAATTTCTTTTGTTATCATTTTATCATTAGTATCTTTTTATCTAAATACACATGAAAAATATTTTTCTTAAATGTCATTTATGCATTTGCGATATATGTTCAAGTTGTCCAAAGTTTTACTTTGGGCAAGGTTGAACTTGTTATAAACTTTATAATTTTATTCATCCAATGCATATGCTTGTTAAAAGATACATATCTTGAATTTTGCTATAAAAGTATGGTCTCCTAAGAAATCTAAATCTTCTACTATCCCATCATCATTTTTTTCTATTTTGACATAAAATAAATATTCCTTTAATAAGATTAAAGTTTAAATTCTTTCTTTCATTTCCCAAGTAGAAGGTAGTTACTAGCGCAACTTTTCCTTCTTCCTTAATCATTTTTCTTTTTGCTCAGTGGGGCCTAGCATTTCTCTAGTTTGGGTCAATGTTGAGCCTCATTTTGTTATCATTTTTGGCAATTAAATAACATATTTAAACACATATTTTATTCTCTTTAGTATGTTTTATGTCATACAAATCGTTATTTCGTCACAAGGTAAGAACAAATTTGATGTTATTTCCGCTTTGGTTATTAATATCATTTTTATGATTTTATTAACTCAAAGCTATGTTATTTAAATCATTTTTAAATGTATTATTTGAAATATATATTTGTTTGCATATTTTATAGTTCGTTTGGGAAAATTAACAATAAAATGTAATCAGCATTCATTTCGCACCATATGTTCAGCTCATGATCTAGCTTGGCGTACAAATCATGATCTAGCTTGGTGTACAGTTCATGATNTTGTCTCTTGTGATGTGCTTATGTGATTGTTGTGCTTGTTATTCTCTCAGTGAAAAGATCTTATTATAATGCTAGCTTAAATGTTGAAAAACTAACAATACAAATCGTTATTTCGTCACAAGGTAAGAACAAATTTGATGTTATTTCCGCTTTGGTTATTAATATCATTTTTATGATTTTATTAACTCAAAGCTATGTTATTTAAATCATTTTTAAATGTATTATTTGAAATGTATATTTGTTTGCAGATTTTATAGTTCGTTTGGGAAAATTAACAATAAAATGTAATCAGCATTCATTTCGCACCATATGTTCAGCTCATGATCTAGCTTGGCATACAACTCATGATCTAGCTTGGTGTACAGTTCACGATCTAGCTTGGCATTCAGCTTGTCAACTAGCCACTGTGTGAGATTCACTGATCATTTGCCAAGTGTGCCCTATATTAATGCACTACACATCCAGCTCCCAGTTCAATGTTCCATTTAGCTCGTCAATCAGCTCGCTTATCATCTTGCACGCTGTCCATAGTTGGTTCTGAGCATTTAAACATGAAACAGTTTTTAAATCTCCTTAGCTCGCCATCAAACCAACCATCATAGTGCTAGACCGATGAATTTAACTCATCCTCTGGAAGGATCACCACCNGCTTATCATCTTGCACGCTGTCCATAGTTGGTTCTGAGCATTTAAACATGAAACAGTTTTTAAATCTCCTTAGCTCGCCATCAAACCAACCATCATAGTGCTAGACCGATGCATTTAACTCATCCTCTGGAAGGATCACTACCTAGCTGCTTGTTATCCATGCTTTTAAAGGGTTGAACATTTAACTCACGACCTACGTTTCAGAGACTTGTTGTTTTGTACAAACCTATGCTCACCGCCAGTCCATCCTCCATGCTAAGGAAGGGTTTGTCACCACATTCAGCATGCTGCAGAAGCATGTCCACACAAAAGAAGGAGTAGACTCATGNCATTTAACTCACGACCTACGTTTCAGAGACTTGTTGTTTTGTACAAACCTATGCTCACCGCCAGTCCATCCTCCATGCTAAGGAAGGGTTTGTCACCACATTCAGCACGCTGCAGAAGCATGTCCACACAAAAGAAGGAGTAGACTCATGTTGTTATGCCATGATCATGCTAAATGAAGAGCCATATCATGCATTGGTTGCAAATCAATTATGTGCTTTAAAGATTGCCTAAAATTAGAGAGCAGTCTACCTTTAGGGTCGGCTTGCTCATATCTTATGTAAAACTATATATATCAGTCTCTAGATGAAGAGAAAGTTAGTTAGTCAGAGCCAAAGTTAGTCATACTTTTAAGCACTGTAATTCTATTTTTGAATCTGAATAAAGAGTTGTATGCATTGCTGTTGAAGATTGCGTTTGAGTAGGAGTTAGCAGACTTCACCTCTGATTGTTGGGAGGGCCGCTCATCAACCAGAGGTTCATTAGCTTATTTTTAATTCAGTTATTTCTTTTTTGTTCTAGTTAATCTAGTTTAATTTCCAGTTTGTTTTCATTAGATGTTATTGTCTTTCCTGTATTGCATTAAATTGGTTTTCTTTCAGTAGTTAAATAAGTATTTTATTTCCTTTATTGCATTAGTTTAGTTTTATTTCAGTAATTAAACAAGTAGATGCGTGCATAGCTTTGCTTTCAGTTATTTACTTTCAGTCATTTTCTTTAAGTATTTTGTTCTTAGTTAGTTTCTTTTAGTTAGTCATTTCATTCCAGTATTGCTTTTAGTTTTTAGTTTCAGACAAGTAGAATAGTTTTTTTCCATTTGAATTTAGTTTTGGTTAGTTATAAATTGGTTTAAAGTAGAATAGTTTGTTTTCTTTTCAATGTAGTGTTGTTTATTTATTTCCTGTTGTTAATTTATTTATATATAATAGTTTGCTTTCATTTAAATTTAGTTTTGTTTATTTATTTTTCTGTCATGAATTTGTATAAAGTAATTTTGAGTTTGTTCAAGTTAAATTCCAGTTTATTAATTAGTTTACAATGAAATGTTTCCTTGTTGTTTAAAGTATTAGTTTGAAGTTAATTTGTTGGTTTAATAGGTTTATTTATTAATTCTATGCATTAGGTTTAGAACTGCATAACTGCAGCTAAAGAATTAGTTCATTTAGGTTAATTTTTACCATTTTTTACTGTACGGAAAACTATTCAGACTGTCTGTCCAATCTGCCATTCAATCACCCTTTACAGACCTACTATTCAGTCTGTCATTTAACCCTTGGTTCTGTTTTTACTATTTTTATGCATTTTTCACCCTTTTCTATTTTTACTGTTTTTATGCATTTTTCATAGTGTTCCTAGTTTTATTTGGTCAATATTTGGATTATATTTGTAGTTGGTATTTTTATTTAAGCATTTCATTTAAAGTATGGTTGTTTTAAGTTATTGATTAAAGTTTTATCAGTTTTCTTAAGTTGTTTTATTCTTTGAATATTAAATACTGATTTTGTTTTACTACTATTTTATGTCATGGTCATCTTCGTTTGCATTTAGAGTTTAAGGTTAGATGCACTATTTTTAAAAGGAAGTTAAGTTATTTGTAATCATAGGAATCATTCATGTTTTTATGTGAATATTGAAAAACAACATTTAAATATCTTTATTAAGTTTTCTAGTTGCTTCTGTTTATTATCTTTATTAAGTTTTCTACTTGCTTTTTCAGTTTTTTATTCTTTATAAGATAAGTTGTCTTCATACCCCAGCCTTCTCCTTAAGGAGTAGTTATTTGGTTATTTGTCAGTTCAATTGTTATAATTTCTTTATGTATGAGTTTGTGTCTGAAGTTATAAGTATTATTTCTTATGTATTTCTTTTCAGGTTTCTTTTCAATATTTGATATTCTAGTTCAGTCCAATTACTTAGATAATTTTAGGAGTTTGACTCAGTTTTTTATCTTTCGATCTTTTGTTTATTAAAATATCTCCACGACACCATAGGATCCTTTTTACCTTTGCATATATTTTGTATCAAGTCTAAGGTTACCAACCCCAGTTCATAATTAAATATTAAGTGAATTAATCTAGTCGATATAACACCCAACAATCTCCATTTGAATATTTGATTGAAGGAAGCTCTTCCGCCATCTCATCTTTGTGCAATGCTTGAATATACTTGTAGCTCATGTGTCCAAATATTTCATTCCATATCTTGGAATTATCAATTGGCATGAGAGAGGAGCTCTTGGTCACTGGAACTAGGCATAAAATTAGAGAACTTGTACATCCTCTCTTGGTGGTATGCATACCCAACTGCCACAACTTGGTTGGATGCAATTTATGCAATCTCTACCAAGTCAGGAGTAAATGTTACTCTCTTGGATTCTATTGTATGATTCATTTGATACATTGAAAAGAATTTTTTTGCCAATTCTGGTACATAGAGCACATCATTGAAATAACCATCCTCTAAATCAATCCTACCAACTCCTTTTGTATGGATTTTAGAGTAATCTCCGATTCAAACTACTGGGCCACTATTTGAATGCACAGAGGAGAAGACCTACCTGATCGAAACCATATGTCTAGATTCCCCTAAATCAATAATAAATGTTGAGGAATTAAAAATACATGCTACCAAGGCATGTAATTTCTCTTTGTTCTCTAAACTTGAGGTGACATCTTTCTTCCTTGCGCCATTTGGGATAGGGATGTTGTTTTTAGCCAGTAGCTGCACCATCTGATTAATGGTTTTTGTCATGCAGGAGCTCTCTAGATTCCATCCCTTGTGGAATTATGTGCATTTTGTTTTTTCTTTACTTTTGTTGTCCTTCTCCTTAGGAGGATTCAAAACCCCATCACTGGTTTTGGGTTTACCAGGTTTCCTCTTGTCTGACTACTTTTAATTATTTTCCTTCTGCTTTCCCTTGGTGGCATTCAAAACACGCATGGCCAAATACTGATCTTTAGCTTTGATGGTGCCCATTTGAAGTAGCTTGTATTTCTCTTGGGTGAGGGATTCCATGAACCTGGATAGTGTTGGAATTTCCCAATTTCGAAGTGTCAATTTGTTAGAATGAAAGGTGCTTACAAACACTGAAAATTATGGGCCCAACTTTGAAAGGATGGAGAGTGTCAACTGATCTTCTTTCTTCTCAATTCTACATTGCTTCAGCTAAAGTAATAGAGACTCGAAATTTGTGAATAACTCCTGGATAGTTTCAAAATCATAGGGCTCAGGAAAATGAGCTCCTTTTCAAGCTGATGTCCTCTCAATTCATCAGTTTTCCAAAAGAGTGATTATAGTTTAACCCAAAATTCATTTGGGGTTGTCAAACTGTCTATATGAAATAATATCTCTCTTGAAATACTAAGGTATAGAAATCCAGAGGCTTCATCAAGTCTATTGAAGTACTTGGCTTTCTCTACACTAGAGTTTGACTCCAGTTCTGTACCCATGGTAACTATGTAGAGATCCTTAGATCTCAATTGAATAACCATTTTTTCCTTTCATTCAAATAAATTTAAGGGGGTAAGTAATATGTGGTTTTATTTCATTTCTACTTGTGCTAATGGTGATAATTATTCTAAAATTCCTACAAAAACACTCAATTTTATCTGGAATTTCTCTAAAAAATGCAGCTCAAACACTCAAGATTGATATGAAACTCACTCAAATCCACTCATATATGATACAAAGTGATAATTTTGATCTTAAAAAATATCTAGGAGCCTTATATAAACTCACAAATCTAATTCCTTGCAAAAACCAGCGAAAAACATGAAAGAGGAACAAATTTTATATACATAGTGTGAATAGAAACCGAATATTATTTGACTGTATAACATGTGAATATGTTAATAACAAGTTTATATTATGTATGGTTCAATTAGAGAGGCTTTGGAATCCAAATATGAGTGTACATGTGAAATTGGCCAAATTGGCCTTAATCCCCCCTAGGTAGGCCAAACTTGCTCCAAATAAGCTTAAATGGTTATGAACGGTGGTATTCACATGGAAGAAGTGTAATGGAGTAATAATTACTCCTTGGCATGTGTGGGTGTGCAAAATAAGGTGACTGGGAGGCTCAAGATGAGCATTATATGCTTCAATAGTCCAAAATTTGGGCTAAAATCACCCCTAACGCTATCGGTCAACCCAAATTCCCTAATTAAAGGAATTGTAGCACACTTTTCATTAATGAGGATGAACATGTGTATTTTTACTGAGCTGGAGTGCTCCTATTTGTGTGAAAGCAACAAATTAACTGGTTTTTATGGTGGACTAACTTCCAGAAGTCAAAAACTATAGCATATCAATGCATAAATGCAATTAAAATTGGATAAGGTTTTAGAGTAAGGTACAAAGTGGTGGATTACTATTCTAATAGACTATAAAATGGAAGTATGTACTGTGGGTTCAATAACTTCATGAATCTATTTCAACTAGAGTCCAACAAATTCCTATATTGGAGGTGGTATTGAAAGCTACTCTTGCTCACAAGTGGGATATAAGACCTGAGTTACTAGGATGCAATTCAAAAATATATGATGCATCGAGGAATAATGATATTCTTGATAGTAACAAGGATTTGGAATGATTCCTCAATTGTCTGAGGATGATGATGGTTCTGCAGTGGAGAAGTGTCTTGATGTTGTTGACGAATTTGTAGATCAGAGAAAAAAGGAAGTGAATCAGTTGGCATCATTATCAATTTGTTAGTGGATAAATTCATTGTGTTGTCTTGCTAATCAGTTGCCATAATTATCAAGCACTTGCAACCTTGCATAACCATGTCACAAGTCCCGATTTACTAATATGCACCTCGTGGGAGAGGTTTACATGCATGCATTTCATGGCCATGTTTCGACAATGCACCATGACGAGGGTCTGTTGCATAATGTACAACTTAATATTTTTTGGTTAAAAGAATTCATAAAACCATACCTTGCATAACCATGTATCAGGTTCTGATTTACTAATATCCATCCGATGGGAGAGTTTTACATGCATGTATTTCATTGCCACATTTGGACATTGCAGCATGATGAGTGTCTGTTGGGTAATGTACAAGTTAATATTATGTGGTTAAAAGCATTCATTTGACCATACTTATAGCAACAATAGACTTGTGGTCATGTGTTGTTGTTCTCTATGTTTTAATAGCGAGATGTTTTCCTTTTTGATGAGGATATTTGGACCCGTTTACCCCTTATCAACAAACACCTACAATAACATATGTAACCTACTACCATTTGGGCATATTTCATCATCATTTCTAGGTAATTTGTGAAAGTGAAGATGTTGTAAGAAGCATTACTTTCAGGTTTGTGATTATTCTAAGCATAATACGAAGTGCTTCCTTGTAGTGACAGCCCAAAATGACAAATTTCTAGGCATTAAAGTTGTCCAAGCATTGGGGGTAGTTTCTTGTTGCAGTGTCCCTAACAAAAAACTAAATAGCATGGGGACGACCTGAACATTTAAGAAGATTAGGGAACCTTTTTTTTAAGTAACATAGACAATCCTTCTATTTCATATAAAAAAGAGAGTTACATATTCGGGCTTGCTGCAAACGAAGAAATGCACAAGAGTCAATCCATCGTGCAAGCACAAGCAAGAAAAAGGAAGCACGTGGCAGGGGTAGAAGAAATATGTGCAGACAAGGAAAGGCAAGTTAGGTGGATAGCTTTCCTTAGTGAGTACAATTTTGAAATTCAACATATTAAGGGAAAAGGAAATAAGGTTGTTGATGCTCTAAGCAGAAATGCAAAACTAAATTTTGTAGCAGCAATAAGCACCTATAGAACATATTTAGAAGAATAGCTAGAGGAAGGAGTAAGATTGGATGAAAATTATCAGAAATTACAAGCAAAAGTAACAAAAAATTTAATTGAAATTTTAACTACAGGGTATAGTCTAAACGAAAAGGTTTATTAGTATATAAAGATAGACTGTACATACCTAATGTACCTAAGATTAACTTACTGATTTTGAACGAAATTCATAAGACTCCTTACTTGGGACATCCTGGTTATAAAAAAACTATAACCATGTTAAGGAAGGATTATTTTTTGGCCAAACATGAAAAATTGAACTAGCATAATACATTGCCAAGTGCTTTGAATCTTAGCAAGTTAAGACTGAACACCATCATCCAACTAGGTTACTTCAGCCATTACCTATCCGTAGTTGAAAGTGGGAAATAATTAGTCTTGATTTTATTACAGGAGTACCTAGAAATCAAAATTTGAATGACTCGATAATGGTAGTCATTGATAAACTTAGTAAAGAAGCTCATTTTATACCTGTAAAAACTACTTACAAGGATGCTAAAATTGCTGAGATATTCCTGAAACAAATTTTTCGTTTACATAGAATACCGAAATTAATAATTTAAAACAGAGACCCTAAGTTTACAGGCAATTTCTGGAAGTTTTTGTTTAAAGGACTGAATACTACTTTAAATTTCAGTACCTCTTTCCATCCCCAGATAGATAGACAAACTGAAAGAGTGAATCAAGTACTTGAAGATATGCTCAGAATCTATGTTAAGGAACAACCATGTAAATGGGGAGATTATTTACACTTGGTAGAGTTTGCTTACAACAATCACTACCAAGCTTCAGCAAGATATCATCCATTTGAAATTTTGTATGGTGGGAATTGCAATACCCTCATCTCATGGAGTAATCCAGTTGACAGGTTAGTATTAGGACCTTAACTATTAAAGGAGATGAGTTTAATTGTAAAATAGGTGCAAGGTAACCTAAAAGTTGCGCAAGACCAACATAAAAGTCAACCAGATCTTCAATGAACTCAAAAAGAGTTCTAGGTTGGTGAACATGTCTTTATTAAGGTAAGGCCTAAAAAGAGTTCTCTGAGATTAGGAAGTTGTGCTAATTTAGCACCATGATATGGACCTTTTTAAATATTGTCTATAATAGGATAGGTGGCGTATCAATTGGATTTACCACCAAATTTGAAGGTTCATAATGTTTTTCATATTTCTGTGTTAAAAAAACATGTACATGATGCTACTCATGTTACAAACTGGAATGATGTGCAAGTGGAACCCAAAGGATATTTTTTGGTGGAACCAGATTGTATCCTCGAAAGGAGGGAGATATTTCTTTGAAACTGCACCATTGGTCAGCTGAAGGTGTAATGGAAGCACCTTAGTCCAAAAGAAGCTACCTGGGAATTGGAGAATCATATGCCGGATGCATATCCAATTTTGTTCCAGGGAAATTTTGAGGAGAAAGAATAAATAATATCGAGGACGATGTTATAATTTAAGGGGGTGTGTATGTCACATTCCCCAATTTGCAAAACATTTTATGTTTTAAAAAACATTATGTTATATTTTATTATAAAATTTGTAATCAATGACCAAGTGGGGTCATCGATAATTGAATGTAATTGCTGAATATTTTATTAATAAATAAGTGAAAGAGGAGAAAATAGCTTAAGGAAGCTGTTAAATGAGTGTTTTACTCATCAGTTGGTGGAGTAGGTTGGGTTGAGAGTAAGCTGACACTTGGCAGCATCCTCAAACTACTTCTAGCTATTGTAAGTGGAAACTTCCCTATTTTTGTGGTCATGTTCCCCAAGAAAGTGGAACAAGAACAGGTGTCTCATTAAGTGAAAATTGACCCAAAATACCTAGGCATGCTAATAAAAATTCCCATTGAAGACAGCTGAGGCTACTCATTCTTTGTGAACATTTTGAGTGAATGAAGTGCACAACAAAATTCGATGGAGGGGACTAGCTGAAGTATGTTTTGAGTGGAAAGTGCTGAAGACCTGAACTAGTGCAACTATTCTAGGATGAGTTCATTCTACTATATGCATAACAAATTTGCTGCTGAATAGTCAGTAGAGTTGCAGAGTATTACTATACTATATCTCTCACCCAATACTTCTACTAAGTGGACCAGGAGACAAGCTCGGGGGTCATGAGATTTGCAGTCTAGCTTTTCTCCAGGAGTTGGTTGGGAGGAACAAGTTCCTTAAGTTGTTGTCACCTCTTCTACATTTCCATGTTCTATTTGATTTTTCTAGTTTCCTAATTTTTAACTGTTATTTAGAAAGATAGAGTTAAAGAAAAATATGTTATGCTTCTATTCTGTTGTTTCTAGGGTTAGTTAAAAGAAATACTTTTACTATGAAAAGATTGTGAAATACTGGATTAGATAGATTAGGGTAAATGATTCGAAGAAATTTCAGTTTTACTAATAGATATAAAAATACCTAACTGTATATATGTTTCATAAAAGTAGTTTATATGTATATTTTCCATTTCTATCTTAGATGTTTTAATTAGACATAGTACTTTGAATAAAATTAGTAGACCTGTCTCAGGAAAGATATAAAAGTAAAAAATTTACTTATCCTGCGTATTTAATTACACAGTAGATATAATATATCATAGTAAGCTTATTACTATAGTAATTACAGACTCTTTAAAAATATAAATTAAATAAGCAGGTTAACCATACAAATTAAATCTTACATACTTTGTTTATATAACCATAAGCATCAAATAAATGAATATATAAAAATTTAAAACATTATCTAAATGAAATAGTATTAAAAACTGTATGATACATAAATTTATAGAAATAAGTAAAAGACCTTTTAAATAACCAAATCGAGGAAATACAGTAAAGTATTAGTTTATCTTTTCAACCTTTCTTCAATCTATTTGTCGAGTATTATCTTACTGGAAGTAAAAATCTAGTTCAGTCATAGAAATCAACTGGTTGAACTTGTATTTATCTTATAACAAAAATTAAACAACTAAAAACAACAACATAATAAACTTCTTAAAGATATTTCTTTAACTATTTATTCCATAAAACAAATACCAACCTACAGTAACAATACTTCTATGTAAGATAAATATTAAAAGAATTTGAAAATTTAACCAACACATATTAACATTACAACTTGTCATCTTCTTTTAAAAGCCACAGTATATATTTTATTTCTGAATATATAAGTACAAACATTAAGCTTCGAGCTTATTAAAAATAGAAATAGCATTTAAACCTTAGAATTGAAACTATATCAGTTACGACCCTATGGCCTTTTACAAAAGAGATTCATGGCTTAAAATCCTGTATATAATAACATAACTATAAACAAAATTACCATTGAGAAGGCCATAATTTCTCAAGTCTCGGCCATGGAAGCCCCAAGTCTCCAACACGAAACAACTGCTAGGGCTTCAAATAAACTTAACAACATATCATAGTATCGGCCTCATGGATTTTGAAAAACAAATAAAGCATCATATATCCACAATCGAACAATAACCAAACCACATTGGAAGCTTCATCATAAAAACACCTTACAACATTGCAAGAGAACCTTAGGCGAGACTGAGACTTACCGGATTGAATACGGAGCCTAGAATCCCTTTGTTGAGACTTCCATCATAATTCTATCACAGAACCTTCATTTGTAAGTATGCACAAGTTTAATAAACACTAATTTAGAAATGTATACAACGACAGAATTATTAACTTATAAAGAAGTGAAAAATTGTAAAAAAAACACAAAGAAATATTACCTCACATGGAGAAATTGACCTCGGCCTCAAACTAGGTAATGAGAACAGACCCAAACTATTATTCTTGCACATTGATTTAGGAACAAAGCATCAATCTCATCAAAGAATAATCAACAAATAACTCATGAAATGGTGTTAATCGAAACCAGAATGGTTTCCTCTCTATATATTCAATAAACAATGAATGGTTACAATAACAATGTTAAGCAATAGCTTGAATCAATGAGAAATTCAAATACCTAAGGAGGCAATTCGAAATCATGAGTGAGTCTAGCTTAACCGACTCTAAACCATTGGTTCACACTCAGTTAACCACTTGAGAGAAACCCTAACTGACTCACCAAACCCTAACTGAAGTCAGAGTGCAATAAATGACTGAATCTCAATTGAAGGAGATAAAACACATGTCATAGCAACCAACCATCAAGTGCTAGTGCTCCATGACTTCAATGAACCCCGATGAGGTTAACTGAAGCTGAAATGATCATCAGAAGTTGGTGGAGGCACCCCTATTGACTCCAGATCATTAAATAATGATTAAATAATATATTTAATGTGAGCAGGTGCCTTAACGGATTGGTTGAACTGATTGTAACCACCAGTTAGCAATTAGGTGCATTAATATCACTCAAATCACCCCCAGAGTGCTCCAGTTAGCCTCCTTGACTGTAGGAGTAGGCAGAGTTAGCCTCCTTGACTGTAGGTAGGCGTGGGTGTGACTAGATGATGGCAATTAATGCTCCACTGATGTCAATTAATGTCAATTATACTTAGGATAGTGGTTTAACTAGGTCAATTTGACCAAAAAGAGTGTGTATGGTGGTAAATGTCTCCAACACCCCCCCTTAAGCTATATTCAGGAAGAGTTAGAAAACATAGATGCATAAAAAATGATAGGGCCACGGTAGCTAAGGCCACATGTCACCCTGTACAATGTTGAAACTGAAACAATGCTCAAAACAAACTAAGTGAGGAAAAGAGGGAAAACCCAGTGGGAAGAAGCCCCCTTCAAGCTAAACACTGGAAGTAGTCTGGATCACCCTAATGAACTCACCCCCAATAGTGAATGGAGGTAAGTGAACTTCTTTTCTGATTATCTCTTGGTGAAGATGTCTGCAATCTGCTCACCAGTCGGGCAGTATTGCAGAATGATGGTCCTGTCATGCACTAGCTCCTTGATGTAGTGCAAGTGAATCTCTACATGCTTGGTCCTTTTCCTGGTAACTGGATCCATCAATATCTTAATAGCACTCTGGTTGTCACAAAATAGGACAGTGGACAAAGTACTACCAAGATCAAACTTTGAAAGAATGCCTTACAACCAAACTCCTTGGATGCAAGCATTCACCGCCCCTCGATACTCGACCTCTGCTGAAGATAGTGCTATGGAAGCCTGCTTTTTGCTTGACCAGAAAATGGGGCCACCACCAAATATGACTACATATCTATAATTTGACTTTTGATCAATAGAATCACCTACCCAATCGGAATCTGTGTATCCAACCAACTCTAGCTCAGAGTCTACAGCATAGTGAATGTCATAGGTCCTAGTTCCCTGAATGCACTGGAGGATCCTCTTGGCTGCCTTCCAATTAATATCATGAGGGTTCTGCATGTATTTTGATACTGCATTCATGGAATAACAAATATCATTCCTAGAATGTGTCAAGTACAACAAGCGACCAATCAATTGTTGATAGATAGTGCAGTCCATGGGAGGTGTGTGTTTTCTTTCTTCAAGGCTGATCCCTGAAAGGAAAGAGAATGGTGCAGGCCTACATTAATCCATGTTAAACTTGAATAATAGGTATGAAATGTATTTGGACTGAGTGACCATAATCCCATCAGAATTTTGCTCGATTTCGAGCCCCAAAAATTGTTTTAGAAGCCCCAAATCACTCATTTCAAAGGCATTGTGGAGAGCCGTTTTGATGCTAAAATGGAGGCAACCGTGCTACCTGTGATCAGTAATTCATCAACATATAAAACAATGATAATTATATGACCATCATTCTGCTGTAAATACACATTTGGATCTGATCTACATCTCTGAAAGTTTTGTGAGAGAAGGAAGGCATCCATCTTGGAATAGCACTCTCTTGGGGTCTATTTTAACCTGTATATTGACTTCTTTACCTTGAAAACCAAAGATGGATCAGTGATGTATCTCTCAGGATACTTAATTTATATCTCCTCATGAATATCTCCATGCATAAAGGCTGACTTAACATCAATGTGATGCACCTCCCAGTGCTTGGATGCCGGAATAGCCAAAACAAGGCAGATGGAATCCATTTTTGCAACCAGTGCAATGGTCTTATGGTAGTCCACTCCTTGGATCTGAGAGAAACATTTTGCTATCAAAATTTCCTTATATTTTCAGTTTCTTCCATCAGAATCAACCCTTTTTTGAAACACCCACTTTCATTGAACCAATTTCCTTCCCAGAGGAAGAGAAACTAGCTCCCAAGTAGTGTTTTTCTGAAGAGAATGCATCTCTTCATCCATGGCAACTTGCCATCTCGGATCATTCCAAGCATGGTAGTAGGGTTTTGGATATGAAATAATCATAAAATAGAAAGTTTTGGACAGCAAATTATCATAACAAGAGAGTGCAATAACTACTCTTTGGAAATCAGACCGCGTTCTCCTTGGATCATCCAGATTTCCAATGTTTTCTTGTGCGGAGGAGAGTGTCTGTTGGGCCCATGTAGGAAGATGATTTTGAAATTTAGGTTCTGGTTCAGGATCTGATTATTGATGCACATTGATATCAGAAATCAGAGGATCCAAATCAGGGTCATAACCCCCAATTTAAGCATCCAAATATTCAGTAGAATAGGAAGGAAATTCAACAGTTTTCTCCTTCACTAGTTCCACCTCCTGAAGAGGCTCATCGAACTTAACACTTCTCTCGATGATGATATGTTTGGTATTGATATATAGTAGCCTAAATACTTTATATTCATTAGGATACCCAATAAATATACATTCTATGCTTTTCGGTTGCAAATCCCTTCTTATATCAAGCGGAATCCGGGCCCATGCAGTGGACCCAAACACCCGTAGGTTCAACACATCCGGATTGTGTCCAAAGTATGCTTCAAAAGGAGTAGTTCCTTTCATAGATGAGTGTGGCACCCTGTTCTCAATGTATTATGTAGCATGTATTCCTTCAGCCCACAAATTTGCAGCAAGCTTCTTTGACTCCAACATAG
This sequence comes from Pseudotsuga menziesii, assembly GCA_001517045.1. NCBI lineage: Eukaryota > Viridiplantae > Streptophyta > Pinopsida > Pinales > Pinaceae > Pseudotsuga > Pseudotsuga menziesii. The sequence goes on along the minus strand of LPNX010456237.1, from coordinate 733,937 downwards.
AGGTGGTCATCTCCTTGAGAGACCGGTTCTTCCTTTCCGCTACTCCGTTCTACTGGGGAGTGTAGGGAATTGAATGTTGGACCTGAATACCAATTTGGGAGAATATGTACAGAAACTCATTACTGAAATAATCTCCTCCATTACCAGATCTCAATATCTTGATCTTAAGCCCAGAGGCATTTTCGATCAAGGCCTTCAATTCAGAAATTTTTTCACATACTTCTGATTTGTTTTTTAGAAAGAAAACCCATGTATACCTTGAAAAATCATCAATAAAAGTAAGGAGGTACCTTGATCCATTCATGGATGTGATAGGCATCAGACTTCTAATCAGAATGTATCAGCCCCAATATGCTTGTACCTTGGTTTTCCTTCCCCTGATCGAACTTGTGCTCAGGGTGTTTTCCAATTACACAGCCCTTGCAAATTCCCGTGGTTGCCTTAATGACCAGGAGGCCTTCAACCATGGAGTATTTCTATAATTTCTGCAAAAATTTGAAATTAAGATGGCCAAACCTCTCATGCCATAGCCTACTAACCTCATTTCCATGAGTTAGAAGAGCGGTGGGCTTTGCATCCACAACAAAGTGAGAGAACTCATAGGCTTTTGCATGATGGTTTGCAAGGTATTTAGCAATGAGTTTCCCAGATGAAATTTCTGTTATCTCAACATTATTTGGGCTAAAAGAGACTCTCTTAGGCATTCCTGTATGTGTCAACTAATAGATACTAAGGATATTTTCTGCTAGAGATGTTACATACAAAACATTAGAGAAAAAACCATTTTCAAGATCTACAGTACCTTGTCCTTCAAAAATGATGGTGGAGTTATCTCCCGTGTGGATCAGGATGGGTTTGCCGGTCTCCAAGGATGAAAAGGAGTCTTTTTCAGCCATTATGTGGTTTGAATATCCACTATCAATCAGCAGTGATTTGGACTTCGAAGTGCTTTCCATGAGGGAATGACCTTTCTCATGTTGTGGTTCCCGATCTTGGTGATCTCTCCTCTAAAATCTCTCCAGAACATTGATGTGATTCCTCTCAAGGAGAGAGGTTGCTTCATCAAGTTTTTTCTTCATATAGGCATTTTCAAGGTGAAAACCCTTCCTACAGTAAGAACACTTGACTTTTTCTTTCCCATTGTGCCCTTTTCCTTTGTTCTTCCTTGAACCGGAAGATTCATCATGCTGCTGGTTTTCAACTCTAGGCTTGGGAGCATCAAATTTAGTTTTCTAATTTTTCTGCTGCTTTCCTTTACCCTTCAGATCTTTGTGCCTCGAGACATGGAGGGCTTGATAATGGGAAGATTGTATGATCTCCATCTGGACAAGCTTGTCATGTTCATTAGTTAGGGACTCAATGAAGGCATTGAGTGTAGGCATCTTCCATCCAGGGGTTGTGAGCTTCCTCGCACGGAATGTAGAAACAAAAACTAAATAATCAGCCCCAAGTTTGGAGAGGATGGCAAGGATGAGCTGATCATCCTCCTTCTCCATATTTCATTTCTTCAAGAGTAAAACAGTATGCTTGAACTTTGTAAAGAAATCATTCAGAGTCTCAAAATTGGAAGGTTGGAGAGACATGGGTTCATTTTCGAGTTGGTAAACTCTCACGTCATCATGCTTTCCATATAGAGATTCCAATTTGTCGCATATTTATTTCGGTGTCTTCAGATCCATAAGATGAAAGAGAAGGTCTTCGGAAATAGAGCGGCACAAGAAACCGAAGGCTTCATCCTTCTTGTTCAAGAATCTTGATTTTTATATGGTGGATCCAGGCTCAACTTCAGTGTCCATGGAGACTCTAAAAAGTCCTTTGGAGCTGAACTGAATCTCCATTTTATTTTTCCATGAGTGGAAATTGTATGGAGTCAAGAGATCTACTGAGGAGTCCATCTGGATGTACTGTAGCAAATGCTTCACCTGTAGAAACTTGAAAATCAAAACAGAAAGGGAAAAATAAGGTCAGACAGCCTGCACATTCTAGGCTTTCATCACACCCAGCATAGTCAATCAAGTAAGATTGATCAACAAGTTCTTTACTTGGGATATTGAGTGGTAAGCCTTGGCTTCTGGTGCAGTGCTAGAATTTTGAGCTATTGCTCACTTTTCATGGAGAAATCTGTCAAAAAGCTTGTTTTTGAGAGATAGATCTTTGTCCCTCCGTATGCTCTGATACCATATTATTCTTGCACATTGATCTAGGAACAAAGAATCAATCTCATTAAAGAATAATCAGCAAATAACTCATGAGATGGTGTTAATCGAAACCACAATGGTTTCCTGTCTGTATATTCAATAAAAAATGAATGGTTACAATAACAATTTCAAGCAATAGCTTGAATCAATGAGAAATTTGAATACTTAAGGAGGCAATTCAAAATCATGAGTGAGTCTTGCTTAACTGACTCTAAACCATTGGTTCACACTCAGTTAACCACTTGACCAAAACCCTAATTGACTCACCAAATCCTAACTGAAGTCAGAGTGCAATAAATGACTGAATTTGAACTGAAGGAGTTCAAACACATGTCATAGAAACCAACCATCAAGTGCTAGTGCTCCATGACTTCAATGAACCCCGATGAGGTTAACTAAAGATGAACTAATCATAAGAATTTGGTGGAGGCACCCCTGTTGACTCCAGATCATTAAATAATAACAAATAATCATTAAATAATATATTTAATGAGAGGAGGCACCTTAACTGACTGGTTGAACTGATTGTAACCACCTGTTAGCAATTAGGTGCATTAATATCACTCAGATCGCCCCCAGAGTGCTCCAGTTAGCCTCCTTGACTGTAGGTAGGTGTGGGTGTGACTGGATGATGGCAATTAATGCTCCACTAATGTCAATTAATGTCAATTATACTTAGGATAGTGGTTTAACTAGGAAAATTTGACCAAAAAGAGTGTGTATGGTGATAAATGTCTCCAACACAAACCACCGGATTTTTAATGTCGAGGAACGAAGGAGGCACCATTGAAAACCCTAGGAAAGAAGTACCAACTAACGTCGAAGTGAAACCCAACATTGAACCTACCAGACGGATATTTGTCACTACATAGTGCCGAAGGATAGTTCATACAAGGCTCGGTTTCAATGACAAAGACCATGTACTTACAGACAGAAACAATGAAAGTAAAACTCATATATGCAGAGAATGATGAGGAAACGAAAGACTCTCATAGATAAAGGTAAGCTATGGAAGCCAGGGTTCTCATTTACAGTAGAAGCGAAATAGTCAGGCCATGCAGCCATGAGCCTATGGCCCTCCCTTTCTAAAGTAAAGTAAAAAGATAGGTAATGCGAGTTTTTAGGGTTTAGAAGAATATATATGTCAAAACTCCAAGTTCAAAACCCTATCCTATGAACAACCACCACGTGGCTCAAGATTTATTTGCAATTGTTGGTTTTGTGATATAGTTTCAAAAACCCTTGGAGCATCTTGCATATAATAGGGCATGATATTTAAAACTATGTTATAATACATGTCAGAAATTTCATTATACTTCGTTATGTTTTCTATGTAGGTTATATTCTTAACAAATAATGTAGGAAGGTAATAGTTATACCAAGGTTCATAGTATGATTTATAATCTTTGAAAAGGTTTAGAAATATTCTATGCCAAAATCTATTCAATGATAACTGCATAATAATCAATACCTTGTAACATATTTAGGAAGATATAACAATTAAAAATCAATTATATGTATATACTTGCAACTAAAGAAAATTGCATATCTAGAACATTAGTCTAGATATTAAATTGGTATCATTTTAAGGTACTAGTGTTTTGTTTATCAATAACACCCTATGAGATGAGGTTTATACAAAGGTTAAAAAGGGATAGATTTTATAGAAAATAACTCTTTCTTCCTTACATAAAAAACAGTAATAATATAGTTAAATAAAATACAATTTGTATTAGTGCATCTCTATGTTGGTAAGTACTAGAATAGTTAGTAAACTATCTTATGCACTAGGTATTAGTTTTATGCAAGTTTATTAGTCAATATACTTCACGACTATACTGAGATCATAGATTTTACCTAGGTTTATTTAATTTTCTATTTGTGGACATGAACACTTTGGATTCTAACTCAGCATCAAGTAAATAAACAAAGGAATTGACGATACAAGATGCCTTTCACTAGAGTTACCTACAGGCATTAAACTAAAAATAGAATGATGAAAGTTAAGTGAACAAGTTTTAGTTATGGCAAATTGGAAGAGTAACTGAGCTAAGTTCAGTTTCCTAAAAATACTTATATTACTAGTAAATATGTACAACATAAATAATCAGATCAACGATACCTTTTTTACTGCTCAAAGCTATAAAATAAATAAATTGACTAGCTTTCTATTTTATGCTAGTTGAGATAATAATCTCGATCTTGAAACTGGTAACAAACTTCTTACCTGTAAAGGACCTGTAAAAGAAGCATCACTTCACTGCATTAGCTATAAGCTAATTAAGCCTCGATCTCGACTGAAGTTACTTCCTACTTTCATAAGACAATAAAACAAACCTAGTACTAGAAACTAAACAAATGTTTCAATTCTTGTTATACCAAATCACAACCTGCTAAATCAAATCCTTAACATTGAATTATGAAAAAAAACTAATAAGTATGTAGAACTAGAGATGAACAAAAGATTTAGTTTTAGTTTAATACTATTTTAAGTAACCATTAGCAGTTAATTGTTCCTAGGCAGTGACGACAACAAACATTTTATATTACATGAAAAATTTTAAATCTTTACAAATTTTTGGAGTATTACATGTGGTATCAGAGCACAAGTTCAAACACTAGGCCTGAGTGTGGCTCAACCCGCATAGATAAAACAATAAAGTAAATGCATGCATACTAATTATTATTTTTCTTTTTGAAATGTTATTTCCAGAAAAAATTTGTTAGCTAAACCGCACATATGGAAAGACTCGAGGAATATGTAGATGAGGAGTCCTTGTTTACTGAACGAAGTAATTCTAGAAGAGAACCCATACAGGAATAATTAACTAATAACTATTCTAAATTATGACAAACGGTTAAGGAATTAAGAATTGAGATGGAAACAGTCAAAAAGGAAAATGAAAGAATTCTAAGAGCTTAGGAGGAGCTGAATCAAATCTTAATGGAAAATTTTCAGAATGAAAAAAAGATAAACAAACGGAATCTAAAGATATTCCTTACCAACAAAAAAAAAGTATAAACAGTCTAAAATTGAAAGTAGCTCATCCTCTGAGATTTATGACGATCCACATGAGAAGAATTATCAGTATACTAGTGATAGTAGCGAAGATAATCATCAGACAAGAAAGGGAAAAATTAAGCCTTATGAAAAAATTTCAAGAGAATTTAAGAAAATAAAACCACCAAACTTTAATGGTGAAACTGAGAAAGGAGAAGAGGCTGAATCATGGCTGTCTAGGATGAAAAAATATTTTCAAATTTACAATGATTCTAATCAGCCAAAGGTAAGAATGGCCATTTATAACCTGACTAGGAAGGCAAATATTTGGTAGTGGGACCTAAAACAAGTAAAAGGAATTAGGGAAAAGAACATTAACTGGAGTAGGTTTAAGAAATATTTTTAAAAAATGTTCTTGTCAGAACAGTACTATGAAGAGCAATCTAAGGTATTTTATGAACTAAAACTGGGAACAATGAACATGAAAGAACTAAACAGTAAATTTTTAAGTCTACTTTGATATGTGCCTTACATTGTGGATGAGAAGCCTAAGTTACAACAGTTTCTAGGTTGTTTACCTTTCCATATAAAAGATAGAATTGAATATGATCATCCAAAAACCTTGGAGGAGGCTATGCGAAAGGCGAATTTTTGCTATGAGCCGAATCACAAAAAGGAAAGTATGTCAAACTGGAAGGCTAAAAGATATAATAATTTTGAACAAAAGAAGAAAGGTTTCGTACCTAACCGTAGTTTTAGAAATAATAACACACAAAATTTTCCTAATAAAAATTTCCAATGGAATAAAGGTAATTCACAGTTAAATCCAAATGTCCCTAGAAATAAAGAACCTGTTAATAATCACAGCAATTACACCAAGAATAATGAACGAAAAGAACCAGTAAAATGTTGGGAAATTAATGGTCCTCATTATGCATCAGTTTGCACCAACTGGAAGAATACTATCAGCAATAGAAATACGGTGTAGGAGGAGATGATTGTTGGTGATATAGCAAGGACAATGCCTAGGATCAACGTAGCATTGGAAAATAGGTAGGAGGACTATCAAACTCCCATGGTGGAAGTGGAAGGTAAGCTGAATCAAACACCTATATCTATTTTAATTGACCCAGGAGCTATTTTAAGTTATATTTTTCATGATTTAGTAGAAAAATGCAAGTTATTAGTGAAAAGGTTTGCAATGTCATGGTTAGTTGAGATAGATACTGGCGCAAAAAGAAAAGTTATTAGTTTTGTAAAGGATTGTAATGTAAAACCTGAATCAGTTTGAAACCTCTCTGAAGCTTAATGTACTACCTTTAGGTTCTTATGATATGTTAATTGGTATGGACTGGTTAGAACAACATAGAGTAGTTCTAAAGTGTTTTGATAACACTTTTACTTGTGTAAATAACGATGGAGAAACATTAAATGTAAGAGAAATCCCTAGGAAAACATCTATAAGACAGATCTCTACTTTGCAATTAAAGAGAGTTGTTCGGAAGGGTTGTAAAGCCTTTGTTGTAACTGTAATTAACGAAGAAAACACTAATAACAAAGATAAGCTAAAACTAGAAGACATTCCAATTCTAAGGGGATATTCGGATGTATTTCTGAAACAAATTCTGGGACTGCCTCGGAAGAGGGATTTAAACTTCACTATTGAGTTGGTACTTGGTGCAGTGCCCAGCTCAAAATCCCTTATCGGATGTGTTGGCACTAGGATTTGAGTCCCCAAGGTCGAGTGAGGGGAGGCCGCTCCTAGGCAACAGCAGAACCGCTTTAGACCATGCCTCTCGCCCTATGCAATCAGAGAGGGATCTCTCATTTGTCACTGGAGTCTACTCTGCATAATATGTTCAATATCGTGTGTCACTAGAGTCTACTCTGCATAGGATTTTCAATCAGCATAATCAGGGGCCTAGGATCTTGAATGGGGCAAAGTATGTTGAGGAAATGAGTATGGTAGGATTATTAGGGGCAAGGGACAATGGGTAAATGGAGTCAAAACTTGCGTAAGAAATGGTTACAAAGGGAAAGAATGACATGGGGTTGTAAAAAGAGGCAAGATAGCCATTGATCTCCCAATCAGGATATATTTAGCAGGCGATTAGAGGACAAGAAGGGACAGTCCATCGCATCGAGCACCAGCAAGATGAATTCCATGAAACTTTAGAAGAACCATTGATAAATTCCTGGAACAACAGCAGGATCATAGTGAGTATGAATTCCTAACCGTTATACACTAAGTTGCAGACATGAAAGAAATCAACAAATTGGAATGGAAACAGGAAACACATTTACACGTAAAAGAAAATACATATTGGGAAAAGCAATGACACATTAATATCTGCCATGAGAAACAGTTCTTTCACTACAATTTATTCATACACAGTTATCAATTTTTACAAATGGGGAGCCTCAACCTAGGAATGTTTCTGAATCCAATTCACTAACTCCTTTCTCCCTCTATCGGGAGTGTTTTTATACAATCCTATTGCTGAGACTACCGAATTAAAAGCTGTTACAAGTCTCCATCAGGCATTAACATGCAAGGAGTGGACTATCGCCATGTTTATAAATATAAACAGACATTATGGAACTAGTGGCTGCATTCGGCCCGGGTAATAGTTCAAAATGCTCGGCCGCCATGATGGTTGATGAGTATGATGCCTCCTCCTAGGTTTTGAGGTGTGTGCTTCTAGTGTTTTCAAATGCATCTTTCCACATGGGCACACACTGGTGAGGTAGTCAGCATCCTTGCCTAGTCTAGTCACATCCGCCACCTCCTTCCTCACCTAGTAACATTGTTATATGTGGGATTTGGAAGAAGTGTCACATTGATTTTGGTTGAGATGAACCTGTGGGGTGGCTTGTCATTCTTGTACTTCTCACCTCTAATGAGGTGAGCTCTCCTGTAGGAACTAGGGTCCAGTATATCTATACTAGATCCACCACCCTTGGAAAGTGGACTTCACAAATAAGGTTGTTAGGGCTTTAAACCCCTGACACTCCCATCCGAATGAATTTTTATACAGGGAACAGTTAATGGCTATCCCCTTCTGCAGAGGTTTTGGTGGGCGTGATGGTATCATGGGTTCCTAGAAAAATACTTACATGGAGTAAGTGTCCAAGCCTCGTGTCATTGGAAATGCGGGTATCACGTCTAGGCCTCAATGGCTGGTTGCATCATTGGCATGCAAATACCAAGGCAAAGAGTGAATTCAGAACCTTCTCACCAACCATCAACACCCCCATATGGATAAACTTCTAAAACTAGATCTTCATCATCAAACTTTAACATTCCTTTGCATCTTTGTGGAGAAGTAGAACTCGGGTTCTAGAGATATGTCAGTTCACTCTTATTGAACTGAAAGCATTATTTATAAGGCTTCAAGAATGATATTCACAAAGGTTGGTCAACATCCTACACACTCTATCATCAAGTGTATCTAGTATCAATATGTGTGAAGGCGTCAGTAGAGTGATCTTCTACTTAATGGGGATCTAGTCACTTTGTTTCATCGATCGTGGCACTTCACCGTCAACTGTGGGAAATATTTCATGTATTCCATCTGGTGCAAATGAATTCGAAAATGGAATGGCCTCCCACATCATGGTGGCTTTTCCCCATGTGAGTAGCAAATTCGTCGGCTACTTTTCTTACTTCTGTAGGCCAGCTCACACAAAATATGCCTATCTCCATGGAACATAATTCTGCCACACAGATGGCTCCTTTTGAAGTAAACCACATGCCACACCTACGCATCAAGGAAATTAGCGTTGTTGGATAATACTTCCACCTCATGTATATCCCAAATGGCATCGGAGGAATCGACCAATCTACAATGGGGCAGATTACACATGTGAACACCTTTTCTGATGTCACCTCCACTCTATATGGGGAACTTGTACCTTGGGAGTCTTCTTAGCTATCCGATCAAAGGAATATTTTACATCCATCGTCCATGTTCCATTCATCCTGTCTCCATCTTTTCTCCTTTGAACACCGCGGGCAGTTTTGGATTGTGACACATTCTTAACCACCGATCAAGACATACTTTTTATGCAGCTGTCGATCCGAGTGGGCCCCAACATCTTTCGCAGTGAGAAACTTTGATATTCGTCTGTGCTAGTTCACATTGTGAAATGAACCAAAGCTGTGGATTTATCTCCTTCTTCACCATGGCCGTTGATCTTCGCGACCTCTACCGTCCTTTCATGATTTGAGATTGTAGTTTTACCCATACAAGTATGGATTGCGAAATTGATTTAGGCCATAGATATTCCCTAGAAATCATCTCAACCATTGAAATATTCCTATCTTTAACACATTTTGCAATCTGGGAAGGAAGATTTGATTGTGCATGTTTGCTCATGCGAAGCGGTTTGGAGCCATTGATCCACCTTTGATCAATTACCGCCTTTGCTTATGACCCCTGCCCAATGCTAGTAGTGCACCTGCCACTTTCCTCATTGAAGGGAACCCATATGAGATTCGAGGGATTGGGACCCCTACCAAACCTCTGTTAATCCCTTAGATCAACTGTTTCAAATAAAGTGTTAACAACCGGCTGCACGAGGGATGCTATCCTCCTAGTGAGGCAGAAAAGAACCCCCGTATACCAAGTGCCGAAACTGTTGGGACGCCTTCAGTCTTTCTTTGGCATATCCATTCTACTTCACGTTACTACTTCAATGAATTTGGGCCACTCTTTGCAAAGAATGCTGGTGACTGTAAACCTATGCTGGTAACTGAAAATGAAAACAAACTAAAAATAGTAATGAAGGAAATGCTCAATATAGCTGAGCTTATTTTCTCCTACCTACTCTACCTAACTTTTTACACAAGTTTGATTAAGTGAAATCAGGTTTCCAATGAAGCCAATCAAGGAACTTGCCTAATATTCTTGTTCTTGTATGGTGCTTGATGGATAGAAATGAAATAAATAATGGGAGAAGGAAATGATAAACAAACTGATCTTTAAGGCACAGATGCAACCAATCATTTCCTTCACCCAGAACCTCCATGTATTCAGCCACGGGGTTGTAGAAATCACGGAAACCTCCAGCACGTTCTATCACCTACTCATGGGAAAGCTGTCTGGAGCTTTGTTCTTCTAGGGAGTTGTCAGGATGACACTTGGAAGATTGCAGACAAGGGCCCACAGAATCTCTCTCTAATGGAACATCCCTCTCTCCACCCAAAATTTCTGTAACAAGGGCTTGATGCTCTTTGAGAGGGAGGTCTTTAGCTTCTCCAATGGAACCGAGTAGGCATACTCCTCCTATGTGAGGTGGAATTCCTGAAGGCAGAGTATCAGAAAAAGTGTTCATCTGTAAGCTGTTGCGTTCATCTTCATTTCTATACAAGTTTCTGGCCTGCACCACCTTCGTTTCTTTTTGCTTTTTCTTGGAGGCCTTAACCATGTGTCATATTAAATCAAAAGAGGCATAACAAAAGGGTAGTCTATCACCTCCAGTGCCCTCATCATCTTTCCCTACTCTGACCTCTTGATTTTGCATTACACTTTGATTTCTTTCATCAGAAGGCATTGTTTCAACTGCTGGCTCATGAGGTACATTCTGTAGGTACTCTTCTTCATATTCATCGTACACATGTGCACCAAAATCCTTCTTGAAATCATCCCTAGTTGACCATGGATCGTACAGGTCTCCATCTTTAGAGAATAATCCTACAGGACTACCTGCTCCTACCTCGGGCTGGTCATCTTTCAGTACATCAGGAGAGAGCTTTGATAGGCCAGATACTTTCCCACTCTGCTTGTAGGGCCCAACCAATTTGAATGTATATTTTATTTCACCACCACCATCCTAATCTGACGATTTCTTGGATATCTTAAGAATTTCCTCAACTTCCAAACAATCAGCGAACATATGATGCAAGGTGGTTGATTTTCTCTCCAAAAGAAGTAAGGACAGGTCAAGGGAAAAGCCAGCTACATAATAGATCTTAGTAGCGTTCTCAAGAGGTTGAACTTCCTTAGCCATGTTATAATAAAATCTTGTGAATATTCTGTTAAAACTATATATGGCCTCACCCTCATGCGTCCTCGAGGAATAAAACTCTGAAATTATTTTCTACAGTGGCCTTCTCCTACCCCAAAACCTCAAGAATGTGCAAGAAAGCTCTTCCCAAGTGTTGATGGACTTAGGTTGCAAGTGTTTAAACCAGACTTTGGCATCTCCTTGCAAGGATAGAGAAAATTCCCACATGTAGACATTGTCATGTTCTTTCTCGACAAGGTTAGAGAAATGCTCAAAGGATTGTACATGTTTATCAGCAGTCAAGTTTTCAAATTCTTCGTCAAACTTGGGGAGGTACTTGTAATATGTCATGGGAAAATCATGGAGGATAGGAGGCAATTGCAGTGGTTTATATCAGCTTGGAGAAATGGGGGAGACAAGGTTAGGTACGATAGCTAAGCTATCATCCAAGGTTTCATGAATTTCACAGGGGTGTCCTTTGACATCGGGTGCCCCCAGATAGAATTCTAGGCCATAATTAGACATACAAGATGACGCAATGCTTTCAGTTCGTAAAGAAGGATAAACAAGAGTATATTCATGGCTCTACTTAGAATGAGCTGGGCCATAGAAGGATATTTTGATAAATTTGGGAAAAGATATGAGAAAACTTACAAGATAGGATAAGGAATCCTGGAAGAAATGTGGACTCAAGTGCTTGGACCTTCCGCCATGCATTTCTAAGCTTTATGGGGGGTCCATTTTCCAGCCAGAGTCTTCCAGCTCTCTTTGGTCATTTGATTTATGGGTCACACCACCAGTGGAGTCTCTAAAGTATGAATCCTTCAAGAGTGGACTCTCCAGGTGAAAAAGTGCTCAACCTTCTTGATGTCTAGTCATTGTTCACCACATCTAAAACCATGTTGTTTTTCCCAGGGAGGATCTTCAATTTCGTCCCTGGAAACGGCGCCAGTTTGTTGGCACCGGGATTTGACCCCCTGAGGTCAAACAAGGGGAGTCCACTCCTTGGAAACATCATAACCGCTTTAGACCATGCCTCTGGCCCTACACAGTTAGAGAGGGATCTCTCGTTTGTCATCGGAGTCTGCTCCGCATAATATGTTCAATCTCGTGTGTCACCAAAGTCTACTCCGCATAGGATTTTCATTCAGCATAATCAGGGGGCTAGGATCCTGAATGGGGAAAAGTATGTTGAGGAAAGGAGTATGGTGGAATTATCAGGGGAAAGGGACCATGGGAAAATGGAGTCAAAAACTATGTAAGAAATGATTACAAAGGGAAAGAATGACATGGGGTTGCAAATAGAGGCAAGATAGCCGCTGATCTCCCAACCAGGATATATTTAGCGGGTGATTAGAGGACAAGAAGGGATAGTACATCACATGGAGCACCAGCAAGATGAATTCCATACAACTTTAGAAGAACCATTGATAAATGCCTGGAACAACAGCAGGAGCATATCGAGTATGAATTCCTAACTGTTATACACTAAGTTGTAGACATGAAAGCAATCAACAAACTGGAATGGAAATAGGAAACACATTTACATGTAAACGAAAATACATACTGGGAAAAGCAATGACACATGAATCTCTTTCGTGAGAAATAGTTCTTTCACTACAATTTATTCATACATAGGTATCAATTTTTACAAATGGGGAGCCTCAGCCTGGGAATGTTTCCCAATCCAATTCACTAACTCCTTTCTCCCTCAATCAGGAGTGTTTTTATACAATCCTATTGCTGAGACTACTGAATTAAAATCTATTACAAGTGCCATCAGGAATTAATAGTGCAAGGAGTGGACTATCACCACGTTTACAAATATAAATAGACATTATGGCTCTAGTGGCCACATTCGTCCTAGGTAATAGTTCGACACCCTTGGTTTCCATGAGGGATGATGAGTATGATCCCTCCTCCTAGGATTTGAGGTGTGTGCTTCCACTGTGTTCAAATGCAACTTTCTGCATGGGCACACACTAGCGAGGTAGTTGGCATCCTTCCCCAGTCTAGTCACATCCGCCACCTCCTTCCTCACCTGGTAACACTATTATACGTGGGATTTGGAAGAAGTGACGCATTGCTTCTGGTTGAGATGAACTTTTGGGGTGGCTTATCATTCTTTTAATTCTCACCTCCAACATATCTACACCAGCCCCACCACCCTTGGAAAGTGGACTTCACAAATAGGGTTGTTAGGGCTTTAAACCCCTAACGCTCCCATCCAAATGAATGTTTATACAAGGAACATTCAATGGTTTTCCCCTTCTAAAGAGGCTTTGGTGGGCACGATGGTATCAGGGGTTCCTGGAAAAATACTTATGTGGAGTAAGTGTTCAGGCCTCGTGTCGTTGGAAACGTGGGTATCACGTCTAGGCCCCGATGGCTGGTGTCAACATTGGCATGCAAATACCAAGGTGATGAGTGAGTGTGGAACCTTCTCAGAAACCATCAACACCCTTAGATGGATAAGCTTCTCAAACCATATATTCATTGTCAAACTTTATCAGGCCTTTGCAGCTTCGTGGAGAAGTAGAAATTGAGTTTTGGAGAGATGTTAGTTCACTCTTGTTGAACTGAAAGTAGTATTTATAAGGCTTCGAGACTGATCTTCACAAAGGTTGGTCAACATTCCTGCACACTCTGTCATCAAGTGTATTTGGTATCAATATGTGTGAAGGTGTGAGTAGAGTGATCTTCTACTTGATGGGGATCTAGTCACTTTGTTTCATCGATCGTGGCTCTTCATCATCAGCTATGGGAAAGATTTTTTGTGCGCCATCTGGTGCAAATGAAGTTGAAAATGGAATGGCCTCCCACATCGTGGTGGATTTTCTTCATGTCAGTAGAAGATTCACTGGCTACTTTTCTTACTTCTGTAGGCTATCTCACACAAAATCCCCCTATCTCTAGGGAACATAATTCTACCATAGGGATGGATCCTTTCGAAGTAAACCATGTGCCACACCTGTGAATCAAGGAAATTAGCACCGCTGGAAGAGACTTCCACCTTAGGAAAATCCCAAATGGCATCAGAGGAATCGACCAATCTGCAATGGGGAAGATTACATGCATGAATGCATCCTCCACTGCCACCTCCACACTAGATGGGAAACCTAAACCTTGGGAGTCTTCTCGGCTGTCTGATCAAAATAATCTTTTACATCCACCGTCAACGTTCCATTCATCCTGCCGCCAAATTTTCTCCTCTGAACATTGTGGGAAGTTATGGATTGTGACACGTTCTTAACTGCCGATAAAGACTGAAATTTCATGTAGCGGTCGATCCGATTGGGTCCCACGATATTTCGCAATGAGAAAATTTGATATTTGTCCATGCTAGTTCGCATTTCCAAATGAACTGGAGCCATAATTTTATCTCCTTCTTCATCGTGGCTGTTGATCTTCATGACCTCTACTGCCCTTTCGTGATTTGAAATTGTAGTTTTATCCATACAAGTATCGATCGCAAAATTGATTTAGGCCATAGATCTTCCCCAGACCTCATCTCAACCGTAGAAAGCTTCATATATTTAACACGTTTTGCAATCCAGGAAGGAAGCTTTGATCATGCATGTTTGCTCATGTGAAGCGGTTTGGAGCTGTTGATCCACCTCCAAACAATCTTAGCCTTTGCTTATGACCCCTGCCCAATGCTAATAGCATGCATGTTGCTTTCCTCATTGAAGGGTGCCCATACGAGATTCGAGGGACTAGGACCCCTATCTAACCTCCATCAAGCCCTTAGATCAACTATTAAAAATGGAGTGTTAACAAGTTGAATATATTGAAATTAAATGAATGAAAATCATGGTTAAAATAACTTATTGATAATAATTATATCAGACCCAGTGTGTCTCCTTGGGGATCACCTGTTATTTTTCATTAAAAAGAAGGACGATACTCTATGTTTATGTATAGATTAGCGTCAACTTAATAAAATGACCATTAAAAACATATATCCATTGCCCCTTATAGATGATGTGTTTGATCAGCTATGTGGAGTGACTGTATTTTCGAATATTGATTTATGATCTGGTTATCACTAGGTCCAAGTCAAAGATGAAGACATTTTTGAAACAACTTTTAGGACTAGATATCGTCACTATGAGTTTGTTGTTATGCCATTCGGGCTTACTAATGCCCTAGTTGTCTTCATGTGTCTAATGAATAATGTAATGATAAGTATCTTGATAAATTTGTGGTCTTATTCATTGACGACATTCTAATTTATTCTAAGTATAAAGAAGAACATGAGAAGCACTTAAAAATTGTTTTACAAGAATTACAAGAAAATCAACTTTATGCAAAATTTAGTAAATGTGATTTCTTTAAGGATGAAATGCAGTACTTAGGTCATGTAGTAACTAAAGAAGGGATCTATGTTGATCCAGAAAAGATAAGAGAAATCAAAGAATGGCCATTCCCAAAAGACGTAGCTGATGTATGATCATTCATGGGAATTACTAGTTATTATCGAAGATTTATCGAAGGGTTTTCAAGAATTGCAAATCCCATAACTTCTTTACAGAAGAAAGGGAAGCAATTCGAGTGGATTCAAAAGTGTGAAGATAGTTTTGAAAAGTTGAAAATATTATTAACTACTGCACCAATGTTAATAATTGTTGATCCTAATAAAGACTTTATAGTATGTACTGACAGATGCAATGATGGTCTAGGTAGAGTTTTAATTCAGGAAGGACACGTCATTGCATATGAGTCTAGGAAGCTGAATATTCATGAGAAAAACTATGCGACCTATGACTTAGAATTGGGTGTTGTCATACATGCCTTAAATATGTGGCACCATCACTTAATCGGAATAAAATTTATATTAATGACAGATAATAAAGGGTTAAAATATTTATTGGATCAACCTAACTTAAATGCAAGGAAAGCTAGGTGGCTAGCTTTCCTTAGCGAGTACAATTTTAAAATTCAACATATTAAGGGAAAATAAAATAAAGTTCTTGATTCTCTAAGTAGAAATGCAAAACTAAATTTTGTAGAAGCAATCAACACCTATAGAACAGATTTAGAAGAACAGCTAGAGGAAGGAGTAAGATTGGATGGAAACTATCAAAAATTACAAGCAAAAGTAACAGAAAATTTAATCGGAAGTTTAAGTACAGCGTATAGTCTAAATGAAAAAGGTTTATTACTATATAAAAACAGGCTGTACATACCTAATGTACCTAATATTAAGTTACTGGTTTTAAACGAAATTCATAAGACTCCTTACTCAGGACATCCTGGTTATCAGAAAACTATAACCATGTTAAGGAAGGATTATTTTTTACCAAAGATGAAGAATGAACTAGCGGATTACATTGCCAAGTGCTTTGAATGTCAGCAAGTTAATACTGAACACCAACATCCAGCCAGGTTACTTCAACCATTACCTATCCCTAGTTGGAAGTGGGACATAATTAGTCTTTATTTTATTACAAGACTACCTAGAAATCAAAATTTGAATGACTCGATAATGGTAGTCATTGATAAACTTAGTAAAGAAACTCATTTTATATCTATAAAAACTACTTACAAGGCTACTAATATTGCTGATATATTCCTGAGTCAAATTTTTTTGTTTACATGGAATATTGAAAGTAATAATTTTCGACAGAGACCCTAAGTTTACAAGAAATTTTTGGAAGTCTTTGTTTAAAGGAGTCAATACTACTTTAAATTTCAGTAAATCTTTCCATCACCAAATGGATGAAAATACTAAAAGAGTGAATCAGGTATTGCAAGATATGCTCATAATGTATGTTAAGGAACACACAGGTAAATGGGAAGATTATTTACACTTGGTAGAGTTTGCTTACAACAATCACTACCAAGCTTCAGCAAGATACAATCCATTTGAAATTTTGTATGGCGGGAAGTGCAATACCCCCATCTCATGGAGTAATCCAGTTGATAGGTATGTATTAGGGCCTGAACTATTAAGACATATGGAGTTAATTGTAAAACAGGTGCAAGGTAACCTGAAAGTTGTGCAAGAATGACAAAAAAGTCAAGCAGATATTAAACGAACTCAAAAAGAGTTCCAAGTTTATGAACATGTCTTTATTAAGGTAAGGCCTAAAAATATTTCTCTGGGATTAGGAAGTTGTGCTAAGTTAGCACCCTGATATTGCGGACCTTTTGAAATACTATCCTGAATAGGACAAGTGGCATATCAATTGGCATTATCGCCAAATTTGAAGGTTCATAATGTTTTTCATATTTCTGTGTTAAAAAAATATGTACATGATGCTAGTCATGTTATAAACTGGAATGATGTGCGAGGGGAATCCAAAGGAGATTTTCTAGTGGAACTGGATTCTACCCTAGAAAGGAGGGAGATATTTCTTCGGAACCGCACCATTGGTTACGTGAAGGTGCAATGGAAGCACCTTAGTCTAGAAGAAGCCACCTAGGAATTGGAGAGTCATATGTAAGATGCATATCCATTTCTGTTCCAGGGAAATTATGAGGACGAAGAATAAATAACATTGAGGACGATGTTAAAATTTAAGGGGGTGTGTATGTCACATGCCACAATTTGCAAAAAAAATTATGTTTTAAGAAACATTATGTTAATTTTATTATAAAGTTTGTAATTAATGACCAAGTGGGGTCAGAGATAATTGAATGTAATTGTTGAATATTTTATTAATAAATAAATGAAGGATGAGACAACATCTTAAGGAAGCTATTAAATGAGTGTTTTACTAGTCAGTTGGTGGAGTAGGCTGGGTTGAGAGTAGATTGACACTTGGAAGCATCCTCAACCTACTTCTAGCTATTGTAGGTGGCAACTTCCCTATTTTTGTGGTCATGTTCCCTAAGAAAGTGGAACAAGAGTAGGTGGATCATTAAGTGAAAACTGACCCAAAATAACTAGGCATGCTAATAAAAATTCCCATTGAAGACAACTGAGGCTGCTCATTCTTGACTTGTGAACATTTTGAGTGAATGAAGTGCACAAGAAAATTCGATGGAGGGGACTAGCTGAAGTACGTTTTGAGTGGAAAGTGATGAAGACCTGAACTAGTGCATACATTCTAAGCTAAGTTCATTCTGATGTATGCAAAATAGATTTACTGCTAAACACTCAGTAGACTTGCAGAGAATTACTATACTACATATCTCACCCAGTACTTCTACCAGGTGGATCGGGAGACAAGCTCGGGGGTCCTGATATTTGGAGTCTAGATTTTCTCCAGAAGTTGGTTGGGAGGAACATGTTCCTTAAGTGATTATCACATCTTCTACATTTCCAGGTTCTATTTGATTGATCTAGTTTCCTAATTGTTTACTGTTATTTAGAAAGATAGAGTTTAAGCAAAATATGTTATGCTTTGTTCTCTTGTTTCTAGGGTTAGTTAAAAGAAATACTTTTACTGTGAAAAGATTGTGAAATATTGGATTAGATTAACTTCAGATAAAGAATTGAATGAAGTAGTTTATTACCATTTACAAGTTTCATAAAAGTAGTTTATATGTATGTTTTCCCTTTCTATCTTAGATGTTTTAATTAGACAGAGTACTTTGAATAACATAAGTAGACCTGTCTTAGGAAAGATATAAAATTTACTTAGTCTATGTATTTAATTACACAATAGATATAATATATCATAGTAAGCTTATTACTATAGTAATTATAGACTCTTTAAAAACATAAATTAAATAAGCAGGTTAACTAAATAAACAATAAAATAGGGCTAAACGTTTATTAAGATAACTTCATCATTGAATTGAGTAAAGTGAAACTAAAATAACATTATAATCCAATACTGACTATATATTTTAAACTAAGAGAAATTAGGGTTTATAAATAAAACCTGTTTAAAGAGAACTATAAAAATATAAATAACATTACCACCCCTTTTTACTAAGAGATGGGTTATTCATTTCAGTCCTAAACAAATTAAAGCTTACATACTTCGTTTATATAACCATAAGCATCAAATAAATGAATATATAAAAAATTAAAACATTATCTAAATGAAACAGTGTTAAAAAAAATATAATATATAAATTTATAGAAATAAGTAAAAGACCTTTTAAATAAGCAAACCCAGAAAATACATTAAAGTCTTAGTTTATCTTTTCAACCTTTGTTCAATCTATTTGTTGAGTATTATCTTACTCGAAGTAAAAATCCAGTTTAGTCATAGAAATAAACTGGCTGGACTTTTATTTATCTTGTAACCAAAATTAAACAGCTATGAACAACAACATAATAAACTTCTTAAAGATATTTATTTAACTATTTATTCCATAAAACAAATACGTACTTATAGTAACAATACTCCTGTGTAAGATAAATATTAAAAGAATTTGAAAATTTAACCAACACAGATTAACATTACAGCTTGTCGTATTCTTTTAAAAACCATAGTATATATTTTATTTCCAAGAATATAAGTACAAACAATAAGCTTTGAGCTTATTAAAAACACAAAGAACATTTAAACCCTAAAACTGAAAGTATATCAGTTACGACTGAGTCTGGCCTTTTACAAATAGAGTCATGGATTAGAAGCATGTATATAATAACATAACTGTAAAAAAAATTATGGCTGAGAAGGCGATAATTTCTCAAGTCTTGGCCATAAAAGCCCCAAGTATCCAACATGAAACAACTGCTAGGGCTTCAAATAAACTTAACAAGATATCATAGTATTGGCCTCATGGCCTTCCAAAAACAAACAAAGAATCATATATCCATGACTGAACAGTAAACAAACAACCATGCTAGCAGCATCATCATAAAAACACCTTACAACAGTGCAGGAGAACCTCAGGCGAGACCAAGACTTACCAGATTTAAAACAAAGCCTAGAATCCCTGCGTGGAGAGTTTCGACATAATTCTAGCATAGAACCTTCATTCATAAGTCTGCACAAGCTTGATAAACACTAATTTAGAAATGTATACAACAACAGAGTTATTAACTAATAAATGAGTGAAAAATTGAAAAAAAAAAACAAAGAATTAACTCGATTGGAGAAATCGACCTCGGCCTCGAACTGGGTAACGAGAACAGACCCAAATCACCATGTTTTTAATGTTGAGCAATAGCGGAGGCACTGTTGAGAACCCTAGCAAGGAAGTCCCAACTAACGTCGAAGTAAACCCCAACATTGAACCTACCAGACAAAGTTTTGTGACTACACAGTGCAGAAGGAAAGACCACGCACTTACAAAGAGAAAGAATGACAGTAAAACTCATATATGCAAAGAATGATGAGGAAACGAAAGACTCTCATAGATAAAGGTAAGCTATGTAAGCCAGGGTTCTCATTTGCAGTAGGAGAAAAACAGTCAGGCCATGCAGCCATGAGCCTACAACCCTCCCTTTCCAGAGTAAAGTCAAAAGATAGGTAATGCAATTTTTTAGGGTTTAGAAGAATATATACAAAAAAAAATCCAAGGTCAAAACCCTATCCTATGAATAAGGACCATGTGGCTCAAGATTTATTTGCAATTTTGGGTTTTTTGATATAGATTTGAAAACCCTTGGAGCATCTTGCATACAATAGGGCATGATATTTAAAACTATGTTATAATCAATGTCATAAATTTCATTATACTTCATTATGGTTTCTATCCAGGTTATATTCTTAACAAATAACGTAGGAAGGTAATAGCTATACTAAGGATTAAAGTATGATTTATAATCTTTGAAAAGGTTTAGAAATATTCTATGCCAAAAGCTATTCAATGATAAGTGAATAATAAACACTACCTTGTAACATATTTAGGAAGATATAACAATTAAAAATCAATTATGTATATACTTGCAACTAAAGAAAATTCCATATATATAACATTAGTCTAGATATTAAATTGGTATCATTTTAAGGTGATAGTGTTTTGTTTATCAATAACACCCTATGATATGAGGTTTATACAAAGGTTAAAAAGGGATAGATTTTTATAGAAAATAACTCTTTCTTCCTTACATAAAAAGTAGTAATAATATAGTTAAATAAAATTCAGTTTGTATTAGTGCATCTCTATGTTGTTAAGTACTAGAATAGTTAATAAACTATCTTATGCACTAGGTATTAGTTTTATGCAAGTTTATTAGTCAATATACTTCATGACTATACTGAGATCATAGGTTTTACCTAGGTTTATTTAATTCATTATTTGTGGAAATGAATACTCTGGAGTCTAACTCAGCATCAAGTAAACGATGATATGAGATGCCTTTCACTAGAGTTACCTAAATGCCGCTAAATTGAAAATAGAATGATGAAAGTTAAATGAACAACTTTTACTTATGGCGAATTGGAAGAGTAACTGAGCTAAGTTCAGTTTACTAAAAATACTTATATTACTAGTAGCTATGTAGAACATAAATAATCATATCAACGATACATCTTTTACTGCTCAAATGTGTAAAATAAATAAATTTACTCGCATTCTATTTTATTCTAGCTGAGATAATAATCTCGATCTAGAAACTGGTAACAAACTTCTTACCTATAAAGGACCTATAAAAGAAGCATCACTTCATTGCATTAGATATAAGATAAGTAAGCCTTGATCTCAATTGAAGTTACTTCCTACTTTCATAAGACAGTAAAACAAAATTAATACTAGAAACTACACAAATGTTTCGATTCTTGTTATACCAAATCACAACCTGCTAAATCAAATCCTTAACATTGAATTATAAAACAAACTAATAAGTATGCGGAACTAGACATTAAAAAAAGATTTAGTTCTAGTTTAATATTGTTTTAAGTAATTGTTAGCAGTTAATTGTTCCTAGGTAGTGACGACTTCAAACATTTTATGTTACATGAAAAATTTTAAATTTTTACAAATTTTTGGATTATTACAAGATGCCACCTACACGGAAAAGGAAAACTACACAGAAGGAAGATGATGTAGGGTAAAACAATAATGCAAGTGCAAAATAACAGCCGAAAGCGACAAAGCAATCATGGGTGTTGAAGTCGGCTTAAGTTAGTGAATGCCCCATGAGTGAACGCATGATGTGTGTAAGGCCATTAGTGCCTCGTGTCAAGTCATGATCACCAAAACTATATCCTGAGGGGCGGCCGATGGTGATCGTTAACGAAATTCCTGTATGCAGTTGACCCTTTATGGTCATGTAAAATATTATAAATATGAGGGATTCACTAGTTAGAGGGTTGGTCGTGGTTGCTTCTATGGTGATTATTGCTTTATGTTGGTTGTTTTTAGTCTTAGTTTCTTTTGAATGGTTAACAGAGGGGAGATATCAGAGAGAGTAGAGCAAAGATGAGAGGTCTGAATGGTAGATTAGTTGGAAGTCTACAGGATGCATTTGGAGGTAGTGCAGTAGAAGAGAAGCTCTGCTAGAGAGGTGCAGATGCTAGAGAAGCCGATCCAAGCCATGTGCATATCAGTAGATGGTAGCAGTACTTAGGAGAAATAAGACAGAGAGCATGAGAGCAATAGAGAGTTTGAGGAGAAAGCTAGATCTAAGATAGTCTGCAGTCAAATGTAGGTTGAAGGCCCCATATATTTCTCATGTCAAATGAAGAGTGCCTTATGGTTTTTTCCGGATCGGTTTCCACGTGAACTTTCCTGTGTGTTGATGATTGAATGTGTATTGTTGTTCATGTTTATGATTATGTTTATGTTTATGATGCAAGTCCTGTTATGGTTGAATGAATTTCGAACTATCAATAGATGTCTAAATACATGAATAGGTCATTATGCGTTGCTTCTGAGTGTTATTTTATGTTTAAGGCACAATCGTTGTTGGGCGTCTGTTATATTGCACCTGTATTTTAGATTTCTTCTATATTCCCTTATGTTTAAAGTACTAAGGCCAAATTTGTGTCGCGCTGATAGTAGTCAATAAAATATATGCACGGTGTACACTACAGTTTGGCATGAATGACTCCATCCTCGTGCCTTCGTCAAGCTCCTTGGCTGTGCACCAAGGGATTGTAATCCCTCGACAAATCTCAGAAACATGGTTCCGATGGTTACCCATCGAATAGATATCTTGGGTGATACTGCGCATACTCTACGGGCATTGTTGATGGGGATTGCTTTGCCAAGTCGGTATCTCAGGTGTTTTTTAGGTTGATGGGCTGCGCAGAACCTAGGTCGCATGAGTTAGGAAAAGTGGCCAACATTGTCTAAAGGAAGAATCTAAAGGATGACATAGTTTTCATTCTGGGTAGTCAATAAAGTTGGTAGAATCAAAGAAAAATCAGTATAAAGGCGTTCCTAGGGTGTATATGTCAAGTATTAACCAAGTGGTGCTAGTGGATGGAAACTACCTAGGTTAGAATATAGGTAATTAATGAGAAATATTTAATTATTGTTATCCTAAGTATGGAGTGGGTTTATAATATTCTAACACCAATCTTTAAGTCCGACTTTATGATGGATTTTCTGAAATAATTATAAGTATAGAACTATATAGGGCCCATCCATAAGGATATGGTCACCCTTTACAATTATTTATGTACAAAAAAATTGAGGAAAGAGGAAAAACCACGTGGGGATTTCCTCCCTCAAGAAAGGAAAAATGAAAAAAATTGACATGTCTTCATTATATATATTTTAATCACTTGAATGAGATGACTAAACTGCCTCCTCAAGAACTTGATGAGGAAGTTGTAAACTCCATAATCATGTGTTAGAGTGTAGTATCTGCAAGAAAGAAGAGGAGAAACTCCTTGTAGTTTATCATCTAATGAAATATTTTTATTCACATGAATGAGCTGATTAAACTTCCTCCTGAAGAACTTGATGATGAATTTGTAAACTCCATAATCATGCGTTATAATGTAGTATCTACAAGAAAGAAAAGGAGAGACTCCTTGTATCTTATCATCTGATGAAATACGATGATTATATGAATTATTTTTTATTCTAACATACTATGATATGAAAATAAAATCTTAAATGGAAAATATATATGTGCATACTCCTTCCCAAAGAGTAAAAAATCGAAGACAACCAGTTCCTTGTATAGCTGAAAAATAGTGAGGTGGACCATGTAACTTCTTTTCAAACTATTGTATCACCTTCCCAATTAAGAAATGAGGACGAAATGACTCTAAAATATCATAAATATTATCATATGGATCAGTAAATATGAAAGGTTTAGTGTCTGCATGAGGATATGGTTCTAGAGTAGGAAAAGGATGAGCAACTAGGGAAAACTGAAGAATGTGTAAATATGAATGATGGATGGACTTGAGATATGAACCATAGGTGTTTACATAATATCAAAACATGTGTAAAATAATTCCTTTTATGTCTAATTTCATGGATAACCAACCAATGAAAAATAGGCAAGACTTGAAACCATTAGATATAAGTAACATTGCTTAGAAATCCATTAAGCAATCAACTAGTGAACTTGGGGTTTGTATAGCCTTAGGATTATTGAAAGGATGGGTAAATGGTATGGGTGATGTCATAACATGCATATAATCTAGAAAATTTTCTTATAAATCACATTCATAATCATCTCAATTGAGTGAGGAAGAGTTGGTTAAAGACAATTCAGGATCTACTGGAAAAACACAATCATTGAGAGATGGATCTAGTAGACTGATAGGTGATTTATCCAAGTAAGAAATTGAGATTTATAATTCTTATATATTTTAAATGAATATATATATGATATGTGTTATACCAAAATCATATCACCACCATCTGATAAGATCTTTGATTTACATATTTTCCCTTAAATCCCAGCACTTGGAGAGAAAACCCATGCTGATTATCAATCTTTCATAAAAAGGCTCAGCACCGCACTTTCCTTGTTATCCATGAGAGGTACCTCATTCCCACCACCTATATATTGTTTACCATAAGCAGTGCCACCGCTTATAGCCTTTGGTCCATAAGCATTTTTAACCTGAATTGCTTTGTCGTAAGAGGCAAAAGGTGGAACCCTAGGTAAAATGGGAAAAAAGAGAGGTTTCTTGAGGCTTCTAGATCATGAGCCTCATGTCCTCTCTTATCCCTAACGTTGTGGGTCAGTTGAGCTTGAGATCCCCCATCATAGGATCTTAGAGGCCACCTCATCCACAAATATCTCAACCATTCCTATCCATTGAGCCTTATAAATACAAGATCATGTCCATGGTTGAGGGGGGAACTATAAATGTATTGTCATGCTATTGGATTGACCACTTGGCCCAAGCCATTAGAGAGCATAGAGAGATAAGTTGGAGCTTATGGGGATGAAGTGTTGGTTTCATGGAGATGCATGTTAACACTAAGGCTTAATTGGTTGTAGAATTCTCCATTTTATTCTAATTCGAAGCTGATTTCCATCCCACATTACTGTTGTTGTTTGATTTCACATGTAAATGTTGTTGGATTCCTTAGACACTGACATGGATTAATAGATTATGTTCTGGTAGCTTTGATGTGTTCGTGTTTTTACTCTAATTGCAGGTACACAGGTTTACTATTGAAGCAGGCATTCCAGGTATCTACAATATCCAGGGAGGGTCTTCATCCTTTGTAGTTCATTTGTTCTGGATCTGAACCATTCAGACCAGAGGAACAACTTATGTCCGCAGAAGGTGAAACATTCCTTCTTACAAATATTGTGACTCTGCTGGGGAATGAATATATGTATCAGTTGATTTTATCTTCCTCAGTTCTTCAACTCTTGTCCAAATCCAGGATCCTTATCCAACTCTCTTCAGTCAGATCTACTATCTGACTCAATGGATTTTGGTCTGAAACTTCTAGATCTGTCTAGATCTGAATTATTTCGATCTTTTATGCTCTTTTTTATTCTCAATCTATCAGTTTTTACCTTGATCTGATCTTTTTCTGACTTGATCTTTCCTTCTCCTTTGTGTTTTGGATCTATGCAGGGAACTGCACATGTTCTGTTGGCAAGAAGCAGTGCCACCTCCTGAGTCAAGTTAGCCATAAGTGGTGCCATTGCCTGAATCCAGTGCGAAAGGTGCGGTTCTGCCTCAAAACTACCTATCAACAGCTTCATCTGCGCAGTGCCAGGTAGGCCCTATTCCAGACTTTGTATTTTGATTTTTTGTGTGTTTTTGGCATACTTTTTCATGAAAATGAAGGAGCCATGAATTGTATATTCTGCAGTCGCTTTGAGTGTTGTATTCTTTCTGCATTCAAATAGAGTTTATGTTTCTTACATTGTATTTTGCATTATTTTCTTTGCTTGGAACCTCTTTCTCTTTTCTGTAGATATTATTCATTGGAATTGGAAATATACATTTCATTTTCATGTGTAGGATTTGTTTTTTTTTTAACTTGGAATGCGTGAGTGATGCATGTTGTTTTGAGTCTTTCTTTGTTTGGGTGATTCTTGTTTCCTTTTGCATGCTGATTTTTTCAGTGCTTGGTAGGAAATATTGGTTCTTCGTTTCCTTGTCTCTTTGAAAGAGAAGTTTTATTTTTCTCTCTCCTTTTCTTTATTCACAAGCATGTTAATCAATTTTATTCTTGTTTTGTTCCTGATTGTTTGAAATTATAGATCTTAATCGCATTAAGAAGAAATATCTGTTTTTAGATTTGTGTGCATTAGATTTATATTTGTTTGGAAAAATTAGTGAAATCATCTTTCCATTGAGTTTTTATGCATCTTTTTCAAGCATGAAAAGATAGGAAACATTTTTTATTTATGTTAGATTTTCTTTATATCTCTTTTTTATTTTTTTTCTTTAAAGATTGTTTGGGGTGCATTGATATTTTAATTTTCATTTGAAAAGATTGAGTTGCATTTTCATTTGGGTGTGCATTTTGGAAAGAAAAGTAAATCTCTCTCCATCTCTTAGGTAGAATTTCATTGAAGAGGAAAACTTGCACTATCATATAGATCAATATGCATCTTCTTTAAATTCAAGTTTTCACTCCATGGTTCCACCTAAATGCACAAGATTAAATTAACGGTATTACTAGGTTAAAATTTACATAGCAATTGGAGTGATAGGTTAGAGACGTGTTCAAGCATTGTTAAGCATAGGAGCTGTCCTTATTTGTCCACATTACATCCCAGGACTCGGGTGGTTCTTCCAAGTACCATCGGTATATCGAACGGCCTTTCACGTACCGTTGAGGTTTATAGAAAGGTACTTCACATACTCGATTATATATAGGAAGGCCCCTTGTGAACAGTTATGCATTAGACAGCACTACTACCGATTCGAGATCCCACATACCTTGCATATATCAAGAGACCCTTTTAGGAATCCTCAAACCATTTGAGTTATCTCTTTGGACTGTCCTGTCAGGTTCCTAACTCGTATCCACTCCTTTCACATGTTTTATTGTTGCTTTTAGTTTGAGTAGTACTTGCTTGTGCATGGAATTTAGGGGGTTATTAGAGAGTTTAGAGATGGAATTCCAATCTGGGACTACTACTCAAGAGGTATCTTTCCAAGGTGTACCTTTTGTATTCCCTCCAAGTGAAGTTATTGGTTCTCCCTTTATTTCCACTCTAAATATTCATAGATTAAGTATAGGATTATCGGTCTGGATGTTTAATTTGGTAATTCCTATTACACCTAATGTCTCAAATGTCACCTCTCCTCCGGGAGAGGATTGACCTCAACCTAATCCTTCTCCTTCTTCGTCAATTTTTGTTTCACCCCTTTCCTATTCTTCACTTGACCAAATCTCTATGGTTAGTAGTCATGTGGATAAGAAGAAGAAGAAAGGGAAGGGTAAGAAGAATAAGGATAAGAAAGAGAAAAAGAAACAACCATGTGCTCTTGATGGTGGCCGTTCTAAGAGAACACCCAGAAAACCCAATTCCCCTTGTAAGCTTTGCAAGGGGGACCACCTTCTTAAGGAGTGTCTCGGTCTCTCCTGTGTACAAGAAGAGTGGTATAAAACATCCAACCCATCTTTTTCATCAACCTCTGATCATCATGTTGATGATACTCCCTCAACCAGTGACCCATTGGTAAAAGGTCGTAAGGGTAAAGTCTTGTATCCTTGTTTGATATGCAAGGCTATGCATTGTACTTTTGTTTGTCCAAGCATAGATGAAGCTTCACGTTGGTTGGAAAATATTACTAATCATCAATAGGTGATTCAAACAAGTGATAGTAAGTTATCCCTCGATCCCCCACTAGTTGACCAAGTGGTCGAATAAGATTTATCTTTGGTTGATCCCACTCTTCCTTTGGAGAGTGAAGTTAAAGTGGTCAAGTCGGTGTCATTTCCACCCAATCCCGCTCTTTTGTCAGAGAGTGTTAAGATTCAAGTAATCTCTTTGAAGAAATCTTCGTCTTGTTCTTCTCTTCCAGTAGAGAATTAACTAAAACCTGTTGAATTTTTTATGATTCGTTCTGATTGTTCTCGACAAGAGGAAATTTTTGCTATTTCGACAAAACCCTATTTGAGTAGTGAGGTTATTTCCTTTGATTGGAGTAACCTAACAGAGTCTCATATTCATTTGAGTGTTTCTTTCCAGATATTTGTGAATGTTACTGCTAGGCAGATACTTCACACTATTGTTGATGAAGGGGCTTCTGTTAGTATTCTATCCTCAACTGGTTGGAAAGCTTTAGGTTCTCCTCAGCTTGTTCCAGCCACCAATCAGATACTCACTTTTAATCGAAGACCTACTGCACCTTTAGGGACCCTTCCTTGTTTTCCTATTACATTAGGAGGGAAAACTGTCTGTATTGATGTTATGGTGGTCCAAGGTGCTTTAGATTTTAATCTACTCCTTGGACATGATTATGTTTATGCCATGAAGGCTGTTGTGTCCACACTCTTTAGAGTTATGCATTTCCCCATGATGGGAAGATTGCGACAATTGATCAACTTTCTTTTATTACACCTGACCATCGCATCACTCCTAGTAATCAGACTGCCCTGAATGTGCCACATGTTCTTGTGGTTCCTTCCCCTTCTTCTAGTTAGCTTCTTCCCATCATTGGTAAAATGGGGGGCATGGCTCTAGTCTATGAACAACATAATGGAGATAAGCTACTAGCTTTTATGTAATGGGGGAAACCTACCAACCTCTGGATATCATGTTCGGTAGGAGTAGGTTTTAGAGCATAGTTTACTTTTGGTTTCAAGCTCATTAAAAAATAAAACCACTCCTTAAGCATAGTTTACCCTTTTGGTTTCAAGCTTGCATAAAAATCAAACCATGTTATGAGAAAAGTACCCATTCTATGTCAAGCTTGTTAAAAAATGAAATGGATCTCCTCAAGCATAGTTTACCTTTTGGTTTCAAGATTGCATAAAAATGAAATCATTCCTAAGCATAGTTCATTTTCTATTTCAAGCTCGTTAAAAAATGAAGTAGGATTCCTTAAGCATAGTTTACCTTTTGGTTTCAAGATTGCATAAAAATGAAATCATTCTTGAGCATAGTTCATTTTCTATTTCAAGCTCGTTAAAAAATAAAGTATGCTTCCTTAAGCATAGTTTACCTTTTGGTTTCAAGCTTGCATAAAAATGAAACCATGTTCCAAGCATAGTTACCTTTTGTTTCAAGCTTGCATAAAAATGAAACAGATCCCCTTCCCTTGAGTCGAGTCTTCACTTTAGTGCTAGAACTTGAACCTTGTTTTCACCTTCCCGATTCTTGTGCTTCCTACCCCCTGGTGAACATTTTCACATTAGTAACCAGGTTTTTTAGGTTGGGTATGGAAGAAGAATCGTAAAATGAAAAGAATCTTGGGGGCATGTTGAGCCACTAGAAACCATTCTAGGGGTAAAATTCCCTAGCAATCATGCTAGGGGAAATATTCCAACCTTTGTATATCATGTTAATGGGATTTTTCAAGCATAGTTTACTCATTGGTTTCAAGCTTGCGTAAAAATGAAACCAATCTTTGAGCATTCTTTTAACTGATCTTCTAGCTCATTTAAAAATAGTAAGATGGTGGTGAGCTTACTTTTAATTTTTTGTGCTCTGGTTAAAACATGAGAAGTGGTTTGATCTTAGTGTATTACTTTTTAGTGCTCTAGATTCAAACATGAAAAATGTTAATAGAGTCTTCTTTAAAATCTTTTCAGGCTCCTTAAATATGAAAAGATCATCGAGCGATATTGTCTTCTTCATGCTCATTAAAAAATTTGAAGAGTCGTCTTTCCGATGGTAGGTTATCTCTTTTTTGGTTCGGATAGACTATTTACGAAAAAGGAACACTCTAGCCAATCATGATTGGAAGAGTTCTCTAAGGTATGATTTTACACATTTTTGGGCCTTAGGGACTAAATCATATGAAAAGGACCCTTTTGGAGTCTTCTTCCATAATCGTTCAGACTCTCTAAACATGAACGATAGCAATTTTTCTTTCATTGGACTCGTTAAATTAAACATTGAGAGACCTATTTTGGGAACGAACCCCTCCTCTCTCAGGTTCGTAAAACATATGATTTTGGACTTGTCTTTCGACAAGCTATATCGAGTGTTTGTTACGCTCTTTGAACTCGTAAAACCGAAAAGAGGCACTCATCGATCATGATGGGGAAAATGGGAAGGGAATCATTTTTCAAATAAATGGCAGTACTTTGCTGTTACCTTTGAACATGGCAATTGTCTGCATATCATGTCAATTAATTGGGTATTCAGCTGATGTCTGTGATGATCCACTTTCATGAGTCATTCCACTCCTTTGAGTCTTTCAAAAGAATGCATTATACGCTGTCATATTGGGTGTTTGTCCCATCTAGTCATGCTACCAAGTCTTGTGTCGTGCCACCCGAAGTTCAAAGGGAAGTTGAAGAAGTTTACCTCTACAGTCAAAACGGTTTCTGTGTCAGTACTTTTGAGTCAGTCCTATGGTTACTACATTCACATCATTCCAGAACTATGTTCCAAGTTTCATATCATCGATGTGGGACTCATCATGGCCCTCCTTCGACGAGACTATTCCCGTCGACATCAGCTCATCATCCGGGAAATAGTCTTACAAACAAAAACTTAGTACCTTGACATATGTATGCCTTAATGATATATTCTCTCGCTCTCGACATAGGTTCACATCATTGACCTTTGATCGATAAAATAGACTGGGTGTTCGACATTAGGACATCTATTCACACTTAGTAGATTGTACTAGGGTACCTTGGGAATTATTGACATCAATGGTGATCTCCCTCGCACTTGTTAACGATTCACATCATTGGCCGGTAATCAAGTGGTTTCTACCATGTTTGACTTCAGATCATTGTAATCACATGGATAGAATCATACTTTGTGGAAGACGAGACAAAGACCTTGGGTATTTGTTTAAAGCGCTCACTGCTTTCCCCCAGGTTGCAATGGAGTTTTGTATATCTAGCATGGATCCACATTTGTATGGTTGTGGCTATGCTCAAATTTGCTTATGTATGACATAGATATACATTGTATGTCTGGTAGCTATGTCAAATTTTGATTCCTCTATCACATGGATCTATGATATATTCTTGTAGCCATGCTTGTTTATTCCTCCTATGGATCTACCTTGTATTGGTCTACAGCCATGGGTTGGTTACTTGTGTCTATGAGTCAAAAATATTGATGTACTACAGATTCCTACTTGATGACATGCTCCGATTGAGCCAAAATTTTCATCTTGTAGTGACAACTTGTTCTCTCAAAGCCCTCATTTATCGTATCCCTCTAAGACTCATGCTTTAGGGGGCATCCTATTATACCAAACTCCTGTCACCACCATGTGATAAGACCTTTGATTTCCATATTTTTACTTAAATCCTAGCACTTGGAGAGAAAACCCATGTTAATTCTCAATATTTCATAAAAAGACTCAGCACCGTGCTTTCCTCGTTATCCATGAGTTGTACCTTTCTCACACTGCCTGTATCTTGTTTACCATAAGTGGTGCCGCTGCTTATAGCCCTTGGTCCATAAGCGTTTTTAACCAGAACCGCTCTGTCGTAAGAGGCAAAAGGTGGTACCCTAGGTAAAATGGGAAAAGAAGAGGTTTCTCGAGGCTTCTAGATCATGGCCTCTATGTCCTTTCTTATCCCTAACATTATGGGTCAGTTGAGCTTGAGATCCCCCATCATAGGATCTTAGAGGCCACCTCATCCACAAATCTCTGAACCATTCCTATCCATTGAGCCTTATAAATACAAGCTCATGTCCATGGTTTAGGGGGGAACTATAGAGGTATTGTCATGCTGTTGGATTGACCACTTGGCCCAAGCCATTGGAGAGCATAAAGAGCTAAGTTGGAGCTTATGGGGATGAAGTGTTGGTTTCATGGAGATGCATGTCAACATTAATGATTAATTGGTTGTAAAATTCTTCATTTTATTCTAATGCAAAGTTGATTTCAATCCCACATTACTGTTGTTGTTTGATTTCACATGTAAATGTTGTTGGAATCCTTAGTCACTAACATGGATTAATAGATTATGTTCTTGTAGCTTTGATGTGTTCACATGTTTAATCTGATTGCAAGTATACAGGTTTACTGCTGAAGTAGGCATTCTAGGTATCTATGATATCCAAGGAGGTTCTTCATCCTTTGTCATTCATTTATTCTGGATCTGAACCATTCAGACCAGAGGAATAGCTTCTGTCCATAGAAGGTGAAATGTTCCTTCTTACAATATGTGAGGAAATTATTTAACTCTCGAAATCAAGGCATAGTTGATATTATCTTGGGACTGTGTACTATGACAATGTTCTGGAGATTTACCAGGCTTATCTAGTTCATCAAGAACTTCGATGTTATGCTTCTCAGGAAACTGAGACATAATGTCTAGATTTTTTTTTAAACATTTGTTCTAATTATGAAATACCTTACTGCAATAAGAACACTTTTATGTGATCCCTTTCTTATTTACTTTATTCATTGAACCTTCATTGGTAATATTCTATCTTTCATTTTCATTATCTGACTTTGGCTTCTTATCTTATACTATTTGCTTCTCTTTTGACTTTGCATTCTTAATTCCCTATACTATAAGAGCATTATCCTTTCCCTTGGATATCATAATAGTACCCATATATATCAGATTTTCTTGTTCTTTTGTTATTGAATCAAAGAATGTACTCAAAGAAGGAATTTTCCAATTAGAAATAGAAATCCTATGTTGATGTATTTGTAACTTCGGAATGTATTCACTTGTATATCTTATGTATTGTACCCTGATGTTTATTCCATGAAGTATCTATAATGCAATTGAGTCATGTCATACCCCGATGTTTCGATCGGGAGATTGAATAATGTAAACAAGTCATGGAACTAGGGTTATTAGACTCTCCTAGAGAAGTCGACCCTGGTGAGTTAATGTCAAGTCAGGTCATTATTACCATAGTTGTGGTTACTCGATCCTACATGACTGAGTTAGTATTACTTGAGCCTACATAACTGGGTTAAATGTTAAGTGAACGAAAGAATATAAATATAAAGTGAGACTCTCTATTTATCACACACACACTCACTCACTGGGGCGCATGAGTGACAGAGGAGAAGCTCTCTCAAGTGAGAGAGAGAGAGAGAGAGAGAGAGAGAGAGAGAGAGAGAGAGAGAACAAGCTGTTGGAGATCATCTTTATGTTTTTGGGTTTTACTGCTACCATTAGTGCTCATTCTATCTCTGAGGAAGTTGCGGGGTTTTCTCCTTTATGGTTTCCCTGAGGAAAATTATTTGTGCCTCTTATATCTTTTGTTTATTGTTGTGCATGTTATTCCGTTAGATAAGATCCTAAGATCATATTTCTTAAATGATAAAAATCTAACAACCTAGTAGCATGAAATGTTGAAACAAAAACTAACTTACTCAAGACCCAATTTTGAAAGGATGGAAATAATAAATTGATCTTCCTTTTTCTCAATACCACATTGATTGAACAATAGAACAAGTGAATTGAATTTGATGAATAACCCTTCAATAGATTCAAAAATTCTTGGACTCAATGAGAATAACTCATTCTCCGACTGATGCGCTCTTATGTCATTGTGTACTCCAAAAAGAGACTTAAGTTTGGTACATACTTGGTTTGGAGTGGTTGAAACATATAGATGAAAAAAAACATTGGAAAAAGTAGAGAGAGAAAGAAATCAATAGGCTTCATCTGACCTATTATGCCACATAGCTTTCTCAACAATAGCATTGGGCTCATTCTCTAAATCCAAAGAAACTCTATAGAGTCCCTTACTGTGCAACAAAATGCCAATTTTGGCTTTCCATTCATGATAGTTGAATCTCTTCAAGTTGATAGATGAAGAGAAATCCATGCTAATAAGTTGACGCTCTCTTGAAGATAATCTCTGCAACTTGCATAAATATAAACTAGGATAAAATATTGTAATCTTAATTCAATATCTTTTTTCAGAGAGAGACAGGATACTGGATGCACTCTAATGTAGAGTAGGGATAGCTCCTCAACTATGTAGATATTGACAACCTGAGATCTCTGATATGATGTATAAATAGCAGCTATGATACCATAAATAAATAAAGGCCCGATGCTATGTAGAAGCACATGATAAATATCTTGGTACAAGATATTCTCAGAAGCATGCATAAGGAAAACAAAGAGAAGAATATTGAGATCGAATACATGAGAAGTGAAGAATAGTAATTGAATATTGATCAAATGAATTCGTGATTCATTAATGATGAATATTACATTTTTAATACATCCTTATGAAAGAAAAATAGAGTTTCTATAAGACAACTCATTCTAGCTCATAAACTAGGAATAATAAATACGATAAACCCCCATAGGTGACTGTTGCCACCTTTCACACACCTAGGCGGAAACATGGAAGAAATATTCAATCCACTCGGTGTGTTCTTGAGGGAAAGTCTCGAGTCAAGGCTGTCACCTTTTTCTTGACTCCTCCATTTAGGAAAACTCCTAACGAAGCCAACGGGGTTGACCCTAAAAGTTACTAAGGCTAGTTACTTAGATGATGATGGTATTAAAGGAGTAAGTTTTCTAGGAATTTTTATTTAACAATTGTAAACAACAGATAACATGATGAGACAGTCACAAATAAGCACGATATGACACCAAATGACATATAGACTAAAAGAAATAAAAAGTTGACCAGTTCCTTTAAATGGAATAANGTGCTTGCAAGTGCTGGAGTGAATGTTGTGCAATTGTATCTTGGTACGTTTTAAATTAATGTGAAAAGATGAGTGAATTAAATTAGGCGGGGGGACTCCATATATACCCAAGGGGTGCTTGTAGTATGCCCAAAACTAACAACCACTACAGATACCCACAAGGAATGTGTGGGATGGATGGAGTCTCTGAAACTATGTTCATAATACACCCACTAGGATGTAATAGAGCTCGGCGCCTCGAGGTCACTGCCCAGTAGTTCCCACTTCTTTTGGGTATTTTTCCACCATTTACAGTTTAATCGAGGCATTGGATTTTCTCCTGTGGTGGTTAATTGGGAAAGTGAATCCTAATTATTCTAGTCACTAGCATTGCTTTTGATGTAGCTTAACTGATTGGACGAACCGTAGCCAAGTGTAGAGCATACACACCAAAGTCTTGTAAATGTTTAGTAAATTTTAAGATTGTGTTCTTGTTAAAAAAAGGCCCTCCAGGAATCTCTTTCGGTCCAAGTTGACCTCAATTGGGAAATCAAGGAGGGGTTAATTTTACTGCTTTCTTGTGAAAATTAACAATGAAAATAAAATCAAAACACACACCACAGGTTTTCTAATTAATCCTACCACGATCCTCTTTCACCTTTCGGTTCAATCGGGGATTCGTGGGGTAACTATTAGTATTAATTTTATTTCAAAATATGGAATAATGACTAATATGATCAAAGTATACAATCCTGCATGACAAGACTAATCTAGAGCAAAAAACAGGAAAAATGCAAAAAAGTGAAACGGACGCGGATCCCCCCAGGTGGGATGGGGAATGGGATCGAAAGAGCCTACTCAAAGTGATACTTTATTATTAAAGGTTACAATATGAGAAAAATAATTTTCACTTTGTTCCTTGTTATCCGAGATCCAAACACTTACAACAAGCTTACAACAAGCCTAAAAGGAAGCATAGCCGTGGGGGAATCCTTCGGGAAGCTTCGATTTTCCCAAGAGTCGAAAAACGGGTAGATTATCCTTCTATTTTTGGTTAAATATGATAAAAAACAGCAAGATATTGAAATAAAATGTGCCCAAAAACACTTTAAAAGTTCTTTGGGTGACCACACTAATTACCGAGAAAAAACTAAGTTAAAAGACTTTTTTTTTATTAGTAAACAGGAGAAATTATATTATAGTACAAAAAAGGTGATACAGAAAGAAATATAGATAGGCCTAGTTTTCTAGTAGATATAGACATAACTAGCATGGGCATAATCAGGGCTCAAAAGGACTGTCCCCGAAGATCTTGACTGAAGCAGGAATTTATATAGGTCTATTACATAACGAGAGCCCATAGAATTGGCTTCTTACAAAACCAATTTCACTCCTGATACTGGGACCATCCATGAAGTTGGAATCAATCTAAAAAACTACAGAAATAACATAAAACCTAGGCCCAACCATGGCACAGAACCACATAAAACTATATTACCCTTCTTAAAGCCTGTAGATGAACCACACAAGATACACCCGAAAACATTGGACCCTCTTCAACATCATATCAAAATGGGTTTGTCGTTACTCCCCAGACATATAATACCATCATATCCTTCCCTTAATGATATCAAAGAGTAATAATTCAACAGAACATACAAGGAACAAAGCAAAAAGTCCATAAATCACAATACGCGATAACTCATCTTCCCGCAGCCAAATTTGATCCTGGGTGGCGTTCCTCTTCTTGAGAATGAAGAGTACTTTCCTCGTCATTGGCAGGAAAGTTGGAAATATTATTGATCGGGGTGGTGGAGATATCCCATGGACTATCCAAAATCTCTGTTCCAATCTGATCCAGAATTCAGAACCCAGCCAAGCTCTCCTGCTGCCCCCTCCGAATGAGATCAAGAGACTCTCGTATCCCTTGAGAAATGTGAACCTTTTCTTATATATCTTGAGCCAGCAGAATACGAGCAGTCCAGAAAGGATTGAGCATTAGGGTTCTACCCATAAGGTCCTCGAACTCCCTGAGTATGTCTACCTCCTTAATGGCAATGAAAGCTTCAATTGTCGTTGGTGTCTCCGCCATGTACTGGCCGGCCTAGTTAAATGGTCGTAGTGAAGGGTCTTCCTCAATTGTTGGTAGAGAATTCCTAGAGCTAGGAATAGCCCCATTATTTCCTTCTCTTCTGTTATTTACCCTCTGAAGGATGTGAACTCTCTAGTAGTGAGGCATTATCACAACACACAGAACGTTACTTGGTACCAGGAGGAACAGAATCGAAACCAAGAGTGATAACCTACGACCTTGATGGGGAAAATTTATAGACCACAAACCCTCCCTCCATCGGATTGGCGAATTGAATCTGCTCATGCTTTTTTTTTAATCTCTCATACTGTGTGTGAGATTCACCATATTCTGCTTCATTAAATACCAGTTGATATCGATATCTAAGACATTCCTATTAGTTTTTCAACATTAATTTAGCATTAGTAGGATCTTTAGCTAAGAGAATAACAAGCATAGTGTTACCACCTAAGTTGTACTTAGTGGTTTTTATCAAGTGAGCCCGGTGAACCGGATAGGGTTAACTTGTTCGGAGTTCAAAAAGACCTTTGGAAGTACTTCTGGGAAGTGCTTGTTGTATCATATCACATGTTCATACCCCATGGGGGAATTGTAATAAATGTTCTAGCATGATAGTGTCTGTAAAAGACTCGTTTTCTTAGACTTCATTTGTCAATCCGATCAGCCCAGGGTGTTTTTTCACTTGGTTATTATTGGTTGTTGAATAAACGACTGATAATTTCTGAGTTTTTCACTCCATACCTCCAAAGTTGGGGTGGTTGTCTTGGAATTTAGGCATATTGAGGTTATTAGAGTCTATGTGTCAATGTATAAGCATGCTAGACATCTTTTTTGAGTCATATGAACATGTCTAAGTCCCCCTAGGTGTTTTTCAATTTTTCAATTTTTTAGTTTTTTCAGTGTTTTTTATTAAATTTTAATTTTTCCAAAAACTTAGGCTATTTTTTAATAGTTTAATTGGAAAAATTGATTTTGTAATAAAAGTGGGCCAAATAATTGGTTTCAGTCATGTAGGTGCTCATTTTCAAGCTAAGAGCACCATGTAAACCCATGGACCCACTATTTCCTAGTTTTGAGTGATTTTCCATCACTCAGGTCAAAAATCCCCAAAAATCAATTATTGATTATTTTAATTAATAAATTGATGAATAATGGAGCAAATCCAAAATCATAGATCAGTGGATTCTCAGTCAATTTGATTGAAATCAGTCAGATCTTAAGCAGATTGACTGGATCTGACAAATCCTTGACTGAAGGAGGTGATCAAATCAGATCCAGAGTTGATCTTCAGCATCCTTTATGAGGAATTTCGCCCTCCCTCTTTCCTCAGCACGTTTTGGCTCATCTGGATGAGTTTTGGTGGATGTTTCAGTCAACAGGTTGAGGTGTCAATCAGATGAGCTCTCCGATTGACAATTGCACTCAGTGAGACTTAGATCTGGCTCAGTTAGACACAGATCAGGCATTGATAGACTCTCCATCAGCATATTTGGTCTATCTCCTTGGGATTTGCGCCCCCACTGGGATGGATCTCCTGTATTTTGTATATTTCCAGGCACAGCCTCCTCTTCCAAGCTAGTTAGAACTGGGATTGAGGTGCTACTGCTATTATATTATTGTAATTCTACATTTGAAATAAATAAAATCTTTGGAGGCAATACGGTGTGGTGCCATTACATGTGTGGATGATTATTGCCATTGTTTTACTGAGGTAACCTGTATCTGTGGTCATTTTCTGCTAATTTCTTGTAGATCTGTGGTTAAGATTGGTAATTAGCTTATTACAATCTTGATAGGAAAGGTGTTGTTCAATAAGTTTATTGATTGTCACTCTCCTTTGATGCATGTTTAGAGACATAGATTTAGCATGTCCTATAAGCTTATATGCATGTTATCTTGAATCGCTTTGTATGTACTAATCGGATCTCACAAGTTTCTTGGCAAGTTCTTTGATTTCAACTGAGTTGAAGGTTCATACTTTGGAGAGAATGCCGATCTAGTTTGCTTCTTCATTATCTTCAAAATATTTCAAAGGCATAGTCCCTCGGCATTCCACCTGAAAGCTCTACTGCGGATCTTCAAGGAAACCATCACTTTTCTCCTCTTCTTCCTCCCTCAAAATCAACACTTTACCCGGTTACTTGGTTCAATTCATAGCTGTGATTTCATTTGGATATGTTTCATCAAAGTAAAATATACATAGATCTAATATTT
The DNA here is from genome assembly GCA_001517045.1 of Pseudotsuga menziesii. Classification (NCBI taxonomy): domain Eukaryota; kingdom Viridiplantae; phylum Streptophyta; class Pinopsida; order Pinales; family Pinaceae; genus Pseudotsuga; species Pseudotsuga menziesii. Next base: position 694,415 of record LPNX010456237.1, on the reverse strand, counting down.
CATAGCTCATATCCTAGATCTTGCACTTAAAAAAGTTTCATAAGCGTCTTAGATCTAGCTGTAGGGAAATCGTCTTTTTTGCATGAATTTTAAAGAAAACTTGTAGATCACATGCATTAGATTTCCTTTCACTATTATAAAATTTAACATTTTGCAATATCAGTGCACTTTCATTGGCTGCACAAACAGCAATCCAAGATCCCAAGGAAATCTTGCTCTCCATGGTTCCTTTTCTACCTGTTTAGCTAGTTTTAACTTCATTTTTTGTGAAATAAGGTAGGTTGATCCAAAGGTACTCTTAAAGTGCTTTTGGGAATTTTTTATTCTAATATGCTTGCTGTATTTTAGAAGGTATGAGAGAAAATAAAGGAAGCTTCTGTCTGAAGTGGCTTTTGGAGCGTTCAAATCCCCCCAGGGGTCTCCCTTTTCACCAAAAAACTCAAAATTTTTCCAAAGTTGTAAAATATTGGTTTCAGCCTGTATAAGGACCAAGAATTATATGATATATCAGTCCTATGATACTGTAACCATTAATAAATAAAATCATTTTTGGAATACGCTCTTTTGAGCCCATTCCCCATCCCCCCTGGGGGGATTTGTGTCGGTGCCTTTTTCATCGATTTCTGTTCATTTATTTTTTACTAGAATTGATCTAATATGTAGGGTAGTATAATTTATTTCATTATTAATATCATACTCCATATCTTACAATTCAAAGTAATCATAATACTTACCCCACAATTTCCCGATTTACCCAAAAGGGGAAAGAGATTCGTGGTAGGATTAATTAAGAAACTCGAACTATGTATATGTTTGATTTTTTCTATCATTTTTTATCTACAACTTTAAAATTAACGCCTCCTCAATTCTCCGACTGAGATCCACTTGGATCAAAAGAGGTTCTTGGAGGCTTTTCTTTTAAACAAGAACATCCGGTTTAAAACTTATTAAAAATTACAAGAATCTAGTGTGTATGCTCTGCACTTGGCTACGGTTCGTTCGATCAGTCAAGATATATCAAAATCACTTGGGTGACTAGTATAATTAGGACTCACTCTTCCCAATTGACAAACCATCAGGTGAAAATCCAACACCTAGATCAGACCTCTATGGTGGCAAAATACCTAAAGGAAGCGGGAACCTACTGAAAAGTGACCTTGGGGCACTGATATCTGTCACACCCTAACGGGTGTGTTATGAAAAATAGCCCCAGAGACTCCATTTCAGCCCACATATTCCTTGCGGGTAGTCGTAAAGGTTTATTTTTGGACATACTCCAAGTACTCTCAGGTATATCTGGAGTCCCCCTTTACCTAATTTAATCAACTCATACTTCACATTCAACTTAAAACATACCAAGATGCAATCACAAAACATTCACTCCAAGCACATGCAAGCACATCAATCTTATTTGATTTGACTCCATTTTAAGGCACTAGTCATTTTTGCTTCATAAATACATTATGTATCAGCTTTGTGCCTTCGTGTGTTTATTTTCGTATCTCGTCATCTATAATTGTCTATAGTTAAAATATTCAAACTCCTAAGTAACTGATTTAGTTTAACATCATCACACTAAGAAATCATCCTTAGTAACTTAATAGGGTCTACCCCCCTTGGCTCCGTTAGGAGTTGAGCCTAAACGGAGGAGTCAAGAACAAGGTGACAGCCTTGACTCGAGACTTGCCCCCAAGGACACATCGAGTGGCTTGAAGATTTTTGCCACATGACCCAGGTGTGTGAAAGGCGGCAACACTTTTTTGGCACCATTTCCGGGGATAAATCTTTTTATTCCCGAGTACGACTTAGCTTAACTTTTTTCTAAACAACTAAAATGATAAAAACTTTTGATTGATCTAGTATTTAAAAAACATAAAAATTAAAACTCGATCCATCTGGCGACTCCACTATCTAACATCCCTTCAAGAATTTCTACCCAAAGAAACCACCGACAATTATTCAATCCTCTCCCTGATCCTGAAAAGTTTATTAGGGAAAGATTGAATAGGAATACTTCTCGTAGAAACCTTGAAGATTTAGGAGACCAATCCCTCTCAGATATCCATCACATATTTGTAGAGAGTCATGTTCACTAATATCAAGAAATGATGGAATTTTACAAACCCATAGACTTTTCTCAGATAACAGGTATTCCTCATTACATTCTGAATGATGCGATCAAGAAGCTCCCCATATTTCAGGGCAATAATGCTACCACTGCCAAGACTCATCTCCGAAAGTTTGAAAGGCACCTAGTCAGTTACTGCGATAATGTTGCCTCTAACCATGAAGATATCAAAATGAATCTCTTTGCTTTATCCTTAGAGGATGATGCTGTGGAATGGTATGAAAACCTTGGTGATGATTCATATAAAACCCTTAATGAATTCCTAGCAGGTTTTACAAAGAAATGGGCGGAAAAGAAAGAACCAAGACATCTGCTTGATGCCCTTCATAACATAAAGAAGATGGAGAATGAAACCATGGATGAATTTAACACTAAGTTCAGGCGTGTGGTTGCGGACCTCCCTAACAAAATCAAGCCAAAGGATTCCTCCATCCTCATATATTACATTGAAGTTTTCATTGGGGATTTGAGGTACCAGTTAAGGGATAAAGATCCGGTCGATCTAAAAACTGCTCAAGATCTGGCCGAGAAAATAGAAAGGAATATGCAATCTTCAGGAAAATCCAACATTCCAGGTTACACTAGGGGAAACACTTCGTACAACAAAGAGAAGGGAAAGGCCATTGAATTAGAGGAAAAGGAAACCTCTAAAGACCCCATGGAAAAGGTAACTAGCCTGTTGGAAAAATTCATGACAAACCAATCTCAGCAATTGAATAAAATTTAGAATAGAATAGTCACACTGGAAAGAAATAATGGACCTAGGAATTTTCAGCCAAAACATAATCAAGTGTATCAGAAGAAGTTTCCTCAGTAAGATCCTAGGATTCCAAACTAGTTAGACTCAACTAACTGGGTAGATGAAGTAATTCCATGGTGTAGACCTTGTGAGCAATTCCACCCAGAAAGCACTTGCTACATAGCAAACCAAGTTATAGAACATGGGATGGCGGAGATCAGTAATCAGGAAACAAATTCAAGCGAGCTTGATCATATATAAATGTTAGGCCAGGCCTACCCTTTGTCACCATCTAAACAGTACAAGCCCGAGGATGAAACTATTGCAGAATCTTATAGTGAAACTTATGAGGAGAACTATAATATACATGATGGGACTCCTATGTGTTCTCCATATAATGATGACAGTCTGGAAGGTTTACTACCTTGTGACCTTTTATCTGAAGAAGATGAGTATGAAAATGAGGACAAGTATAGCTTGGAGCATGACACAAGTGACAAAGACTCCCTTATCCCTGACAAAGATGTTGATGATGAGTCCTCGACATTCATGGAAAATACAGTCTATGACATGAATAAAGAGGAAAATAATGAACCAAAAACTTTTGATGGTTTTGTTGATGGCATATCCAAAGAAGAGAGCATGGACCATGTGGCCTTGGGAAACTTTGATATGAAAAAGGAGCATGTAGTTTATCCACATGATCAGTCTGAGACATATATCGATATCAGTAATGCAGACAAAGAGAACTCGATATCAGAACCCGATATCCGCAATGGGGAATCCATCACATTTAACATAGATGATGGTGATGACTATTGTGATTTTTGTGGATATCTTATTAAGAATCCTATCTATGCTATATCCAACAAGGGGAGTGTCTGTTTAGAGATTTGTGGAAGTCCAATCTACTATACTTCCATAGAGGGAAGCATGAATCTGGAGACCTTGGAAAATCCTAGTATGGAAAAGCAGCATTCAAATCGCTTATATGATCATTTAGATTCATATCATGTAGAGCCGCACAAGGGTATCAGTAATGAAGACATGGAGAAGCAGTTTTGGGAAAAGATAGATGTGATGCAGTTATTAGAATATCAGTCTCAACTATCGTCTTCACATATAGAGTTTCCTCATGACTTGGAGCTTCTTGGGGCTTATACAGTAAATTATCATCCGTTAAGCCTTGATGATCAATATGATGGTGTAGTCAATCCACCTCATCATTCCAATTTGTACATCAACCCTATCGAGTCATGGATAGAAGCAGCCTGTGCAAGCACTTACCAGTTTCGAAGGAAGTTTGATGACATTGTTCATGCCTATGATTTCCCATCCATCCCTCCCCTTCTGGATCATCACACAGGTTTTCATTTTCTAAATAAAGTATCCTTACTTTGGATGGTAACCAAAGACAAGGAATTTTTTTTATGTTAATAAAATGCTTAGGTGGTTACATTGGATTTCTGATTACACTTAACCGTTTTTATATCATGCTTAGAGTATGAAAATAAGATCTTTGAAAGAGAGCATTTACTTTCTGCATTTCTATTTTATACTTAGCTATAATAAAACTTTGCTTCGTTTAGTTAGTTACATCTATTTTGTTTAAATAAATCAGCTTAATGGTTCATTTGGTTTTTCATAAAACTTGTGCTGCTGAGGTTTTTCTTGTCAAGTTGAGATGTTTTTGCAGGGTATATAAACTAGAGATTCTGGTGTTCTCATATCATATCCTTTCCTTAAAGACCAGAGTGCAAACCCTCCCTCCATCGGATTGGCGAACTGAATCTGCTCATGCTTTTTTTTTAATCTCTCATACTGTGTGTGAGATTCGCCACATTCTACTTCATTGAATACCAGTTGATATCGATATCTAAGACATTCCTGTTAGTTTTTCATAGTAGGATCTTTAACTAAGAGAATAACAAGAATAGCAATCAAACACAAGAGACAATGAACACATTGTTTTTCCTTGGGGAAACCATAAAGGAGAAAACCCCACAACTTCCTCAGAGATAGAATCGACACCAAAATAGTAAAATCCCCAAAATAGTAAGTGATCTCCCAATAATAGTAATATTCTTCTTGTCTAGCCCCAATTTCTTCTCCTTCCTCAACTATGCGCTACACTTGAGTGTGTATGACTTGAGTGATAAATAGAGACTCCAGTTCTCTATTTATACTAATCCTGATGGACTAAAACCCTACTAGGTCTGACCTCTACTAGGAGAGTCTAATAACCCTAGTGCCCTGGAACTGCGGGGACTTTAACACTTAGACAATTGGACGGTTACCCACTATGACTCAACATGACTTGTTTACATTGTTTATCCTCCCGATCAGAACATCAGGGCATGACAACATGACTCAAATAAATAATAGATACATCCCGGAATAAACATCAAGCTACAATACATAAGATACATAGATGAATACATTCCAAAGTTAGAAATACATCAACACTCCCTCTTAACTAGGAAGGTGTTCTTTCGACACAATTTTCAGCACTGGTCTTCTTTTCTGTATCAGCTGGATCATCTCGTCTTTTGCATCTCAAGTCTTTTGAGTCTTCAAGTCATCTTTGTCTTCAAGTCATCCTCGTCTTCAAGTTATCTTCGTCATCAGATCTGGATCATCTCTCGATCTGGATCATCATGGGACATCATCACTAGATCTGGATCATCACTCGATCTAGATCATCACTCAATTTGGATCATCACTGGCTATCATCACTGGATCTGGATCATCACTGGATTTGGATCATCACTTGATCTGGATCATCACTACTGGATCATCATCACTGGATCTGTATCATCACGGGTGCTATCTCATGATTCTTCTCGTCATAAGAAGTTCTACAGAGCCATCCCTTTTTCATGCTAGTTGTAGGCCTAGCCATCATGTAGGTATTTTCTAGCACTTATATCTTGATCAACACATGATACGAAGAATGGCTCATCATTTCTATCTGATCAACACATGATGCAAAGATAGATACTGCACTTACATCTGATCAACACATGATACGAAGAATGGCATGCCCAGCACTTACATCTGACCTACTCGTCAGAAAGGCACGCCCATCACTCACATCTGATCATGTAGGAACTAATCCTATAATCATATTAGAAAATCCCAGCACTCACATTCACCAGCATGATAGGACACACCTACTATCATCCATGGAAAGGATCAGCACTTACAACCACCAACATGATAGGACACACCTACTATCATCTATGGAAGGGCACAGCACTCACATCCACGAACATGGTAGGACACACCTACTACCATCTGTGGAAAGGCTCAGCACTTACAATCACCAGCATGGTAGGACACACCTACTACCATCTGTGAAAAGTCACTGCACTTACAATCACTAGCATGATAGGACACACCTACTATCATCTGTGAAAAGGCATAGCACTCACATACATCAGCATGATAGGACACACCTACTATCATCTGTGGAAAGGCTCTACACTTACATCCATCCAAGTGGGAACACATCCTGCTCATAGTGATGGAAGGGCTTGCACTCATATCTGATCTTGTAGGAACCAATCCTACAGTCATATGAGAATGCCCCCGAGTCCTCAACTGAGCTACTTGGTAACTCACCAGGTGCCTCCATTCTCCTAGAGAATGGCAGTTGCCCTTACATCCAACCTGATCGTCTGAATGGCCAACACTCACATCTAACATGGAAGGAACTTAATCCTTTAGCCATGATAGAATGGTTCATCCCTTATATCTTATCAAGTGGGAACACATCCCTCTATCACATCAGAATGGCTACTTAGTCCTATACTGAGTGTTCCTCGTAACTGACCAGGTGCCTCCATTCCTAGAATGGCAATTTCCCTTACATCTGTCCTACTCGATAGAATGGACAACACTCATATCTGACATGGAAGGAAGCAATCCTCTCACCATGATAGAATGGTTATGGGTCTCGTCACTTTATCTTGGAGGAAACCTCGATCTCAAGAACACCAAGCTTCTCCCTGAAGTACTCAAAATTCAACCTAGACAATGGATTCATCAATACATCGGCTATCTGTTCCTTTGTCGCAACATACTGGAGATTCGTTGCTCCCTTCTGCACCATATCCTTGATATAGTGATACTTGATCTTGATATGCTTTGACTTGTCATGGAACACTGGATTCTCTGACAACTTCATGCAACTCTGGTTGTCACAATGTATACAAGTAGCATCCAACTGGAGATCAAATATATTAGACAGTAGATTCTGCAACCATACTGCCTCACAACTAGCTGAACAAGCTACAACATACTCTGCTTCAGCTGTACTTAGTGCCACATAGGATTGCTTCCTGCTAAACCAAGATATCACACCTGATCCCATACTGAAGAAACAACCTGAAGTGCTCTTCCTATCAGTGGCACTGCCTACCCAATCTGAATCAACATAACCCTCCAGGTTAATCTTTTGATTCACATCGTACTTGAGCCCATAATCAACTGTACCCTTCAGGTACCTCAGAATATGCTTTGCAGCAGTCAAGCGAACACTTCTCGGATCTATCAAGAACTGGCTCAAGGTGTTCACAACAAAGCAAATGTCTGGTCTCATGTTCGTCGGGTACATCAATGACCCAATCATCTGACAATACATCGTAGCATCAACCAAATATGATGAAGCATCACTCAATAGCTTCAGGTTCGATGCCATAGGTGTGGTCATAGCCTTGCAATCCATCATCCCAAACCTCTTCAGGATCTCTACTGCATACTTCCCTTGTCCAAGGAAGATTCCATCTGTACTCTGCCACACCGCCATACCTAGAAAGTAATGCATCATCCCCAAGTCCTTCATTTTGAACTCAGCAGCAAGATTTCTCTTCGTATTGACAATCAACCCATCTGTACCCATCACAAATAGATCATATAAATATAGTAGAACCATCACTAGGTTTCCATCCTCAACCTTATAGTAAAGGTTGGAATCTTCTTTACTCTTGGTAAAGCCCAAACTGGATAGAAAGCTATCAATTTTGCTGTACCAGGTCCTGGGTACCTGTTTCAAACTGTACATGGCTTTCTTCAATCTACATACATGAGACTCTCTGTCATGTGTCTCAAAACTGAGTGGTTGTTCTACGTACACTTCCTCTTCTACTACACCATTCAAGAAAGCAGTCTTGACATCCATCTGGTGTATCTTCCATTTCATCACTGTAGCCAGAGCAAGTACTGATTTGATGGAAGTGTATCTAGCTATAGGTGCAAAGGTTTCTTCATAGTCTATTCCTTTTTTATGAGAGAAACCCTGAGCTACAAATATTGCCTTATACTTTTCAATGCTACCGTCTGCAGCATGCTTGATCTTGTAGATCCATTTGGAAGTTACAACTGACTTCCTTTCTGGTCTTGGGACAACATCCCAAACATCATTCTTCATGATCGATTGATATTCTTTGATCATAGAATCCTTCCATTTTTTCTGCCCTGCCGCTTATTCATAACTGCAAGGTTCTTTATCAATGAAATCACATAGTAAAGCTACATACCCGGAGCAGGATCTGGTACTCTTTCTTCCTCTATGATTCTCTTCTGGAGCCCCATATATTTCCACACCTTGGATAAGTTCATGTACCTAAGAAGGTTTCCTCTTATGAGGATTCTTCTCCAGAGGTGGATCTATAGGTCTTTGTGGTTCCTCAAAATCTCGATCTTCTTCTTGAGCTTCTTCGTTCATGGTTGTATCATGAATTCTGGGTACTTCTGCTTCTGTTTCTTTAGGTTCTTCAGTAGGTCTCTTTCTGGATTTGTTGTAAGCTATGTATTCATTAAATGTCACATCCATGCTGATGTCAATATTCTTGAATCCTGGGAAATAGATTCTGTAAGCCTTCGAGCTTTTAGAGTATCCCACAAATATGCCCTTCTTTCCTGAAGGATCTAATTTTGTTCTCTTCTCTTTTGGAATGTTTATGTATACAGGACAGCCGAATATTCTAAGATGGATGACTTCTGGTTTCTTTCCAAAGAAGACTTCTTCAGGAGTCTTGTTCTCGAGTACTCTATGTGGATTACGGTTCTATACATACACTGTTGTTCTAGCAGCTTCAGCCCAAAGATGCATAGGAAGATCTTGATCATGAAGCATTGCTCTTGCAGCTTCCATGATGGCTCTATTCTTCTATTTTGCAATCCCATTCTGTTGTGGATTATAAGGAGTGGACAACTTCCTCTTAATCCCCGATTCTTTACATAGCTTTTTGAATTCATTTGAAGTGAATTCCCCGCCATTATCTAATTGAAAAGTATTTATCTTCTTCTCAGTGTGATTCTCAATCAAGGATTTGAATTCCTTGAACTTACTGAATACTTCATCTTTGTTCTTCATGAAGTAAACCCATGTCTTTCTAGAAAAATCATCAATAAAAGAAACATAGTATGCATACCCGCTTAGTGAGTTTGATGACATAGGACACCATACATTGGGGTGGATGATTTCTAGTATGTTTTTGGCTTTGCTTTCACTGCTGGGACATGTCTTTTTTGTATTCTTCCCTCTCGCACATCCTTTGCAGACCCCATCATGTTTTGCTTGAAATTCTGGAAGACCTTCAATAGCTTTGCTTGCAACAGGTAGTGCTCTGTAATGCACATGTGCCAGCCTTCTATGCCAAAGTTCATTTGGCTCTACTGTTTCATGGACCAAGGCTTGTTCTGGATGGGTCTTTAATCTGTATAGACCTCCTTCTTGTTCTCCAATCACTACCGCATCATCGATAGTCTTTCCTCTAGGCCACATAATTACTTGACCATCTATGAATGCAACCCTCATTCCTTTTGCATCCAATGCTGATATGGAGATAAGGTTTGTCTTGAGTCCTGGCACAAACAATACTTCTTTCATTGTTAGATACTTACCAGAGTTTAGTTTATATGAATATTCCCCACTACCTTTTATTGGATATTGGTAGTCATCTCCTAGCCTCACCTTGTGAGGTGATTCATGTTCTGACAATCTTACAAAGGATTCCTTGAATCTCATCATATGTTTGGAAGCCCCACTATCTATAAGCCAATCATCACTACCATGAGTAATGTTCCTCATGAGAGCGGAGATCAAAACATATTCATCCTCGCTTGAAGAATCTTCACTTTCATATCTCGATCTATTCTTGGATGGTTCATCATCCTCTGCAGCATGACCATGATGTCTTCTTTTCTTCCCTTTCTTCTTATGAGAGTGGACCTTGTTCTTACGATAGTCTTTTGCAAAGTGTCATTTTTCATCACATGTATAACATCTTATTTTAGATAGGTCTCTTCTAATGTTATCTTTATGATTGTTAGATTTTCAACATTTAAGCTGGCATTATATTAAGATCTTTTTACTGAGAGAATAACAAGCACAGCAATAACATAAGCACATCACATGAGACAAGAGACACAAAGAGTTTTGATAGGGGAAACCATAAATGGAGAAAACCCCTCAACTTCCTCTAAGATAGTATCACCACAAGATGTGAAACCAAAACAGTAAGATGACCTCCCAACACAACAGCAGCCTTCTGTCTTCTGTCAAGCCAAAGTATTTTCTTCTCCAAAGGTGTGCCACACTTGAGAGAGCAAGTGATGTAATTCACAAGTGATAAATAGAGAGACTCTCACTCTCTATTTATATTCTTCCATTGACTTGAAGTGCACTCAACCATGTAGGCTTAACTTACAATTACTTACTCGAGCCTACACCTTAATTAGTGTATAATAACCCAAGTGCCTTGAAACTGTGGGGACTTGCCTAATGACTTGACAAGACTTGTTTACATTAATAATCCTCCCGATCAGAACTTCGGGGTAAGACAATATGACTCAAATACATAATAGAAACATCCCGGAATAAACATCGGGTTACAATATATAAGATACATAGAAGAATACATTCCGAAGTTACATATACATGAACACTCCCTCTTAACTGGATCATCTCATCTTCAAGTCATCTCTGTCATCAAGTCTTCTTCGTCTTCAAGTCATCTTCATCTTCAAGTCATCTGGATCTGGATCATCTCTCGATCTGGATCATCATAGGACATCATCACAGGATCTAGATCATCACTCGATCTGGATCATCATCACTGAATCTAGATCATCACTCGATCTGGATCATCATCACTGGACTGGATCTGGATCATCACTCGATCTGGATCACTACTGCTGGATCTGGATCATCACTCGATCTGGATATCTCGGGTTCATCATAACTGGATCTGGATCATAACTCGATTTGGATCTCCACTGGTCACCATCATGTGTATACTATCTCGTCATAGGAAGTTCTACAGAGCTAGCCCTTTTTCATGCTGGTTGTAGGCCTACTCTCCTGTAGGTATTCTCCCAGCACTTACATCTGACCTGCTCGTCAAAAAGGCACGCCCAGCACTCACATCTGATCATGTAGTAAACTACAATCACATCAGAAAGGCCCAGCACTCACATTCACCAGCATGATAGGCACAATCAACTATCATCTGTGAAATGGCTCTGCACTTATATCTGACCCACTCGTCAGAATGGCACATTCACCCAGGCCAGAACACATCCTACCACAATGATGAATGACTTTCACCGAGGCCAGAGCCCCTCCTACCACAATGATGAAATATTTTCACATTCACCCAGGCCGGAACAAATCCTACCACAATGATGAACGACTCTCACCCAGGCTGGAGCCCCTCCTACCACAATGATGAGAGATTTGTGCACTCACATCTAACCTGGTAGAAATTGAATCCTACACTCTCTGTCAGAATGGCCCCCAGTCCTTGACTGAGCTACCTGGTAACGGGCCAGGCGCCTCCACTCTCCCGAAGAGTGGCAGTTTCCCTTACATCCGACCTGCTCGTCGGAATGGCTAGCACTCACATTTGTCATGGGAGGAACTTAATCCTTTAGCCATGACCAGAATGGCTCTTCCCTTACATCTGACCTACTCGTCAGAATGGCACAATCCCACCTAATGATGGAAGACTCTCAACCGCAATGAAGAGATATTTCTGCACTTACATCTGACATGGAAGGAACTAAATCCTTTAGCCATGAACAGAATGGCTCTACCCTTACATCTGACCTGCTCGTCAGAATGGCACAATCCCACCTAATGATGGAAGACTCTCAACCACAATGAAGAGAGATTTCTGCACTTACATCTGACATGGAAGGAACTAAATCCTTTAGCCATGAATAGAATGGCTCTACCCTTACATCTGACCTGCTCGTCAGAATGGCACAATCCCACCTAATGATGGAAGACGCTCAACCACAATGAAGAGAGATTTATGCACTTACATCTAACATGGAAGGAACTAAATCCTTTAGCCATGAACATAATGGCTCTGCCCTTACATCTGACCTCCTCGTCAGAATGGCTTTGGGACACATCACTGTCTCTGGGAGGAAGCCTTGATTTGGAGAACACCAAGTCTCTTTCTGAAGTACTCCAACTTCAGCCTCGCCAATGGCTTTGTCAATACATCAGCTATCTATTCCTTCGTCGCAACATACAGGAGCTTCACAGCTCCTCTCTGCACCATATCCCTGATATAGTGATACTTGATCTCGATATGCTTCGACTTGTCATGGAACACTGGATTCTATGGCAACTTCACACAACTCTGGTTGTCACAATGTATACAAGTAGCATCCAACTGGAGATCAAATATATCAGACAGTAGCTTCCGTAGCCATACTACCTCACAACTAGCTGAACAAGTTGCGACATACTCTACTTCAGCTGTACTCAGTGCCACACAGGATTGCTTCCTACTAAACCAAGAGATCACACCTGATCCCATACTGAAGCAACATCCCGAAGTACTCTTCCCGTCGATGGCACCGCCTACCCAATCTGAATCAACATAACCCTCCAGGTTAATCTTTTGATTCACATCATACTTGAGCCCATAATCAATTGTACCCTTTAGGTACCTCAAAATATGCTTTGCAGCAATCAAGTGAACACTTCTCGGATCTGTCAGGTACTGGCTCAAGGTGTTCACAGCAAAGCAAATATCTGGTATCGTGTTCATCAGGTACATCAATGACCCAATCATCTGATGATACATCGTGGCATCAACCGTCTCTGAAGAAGTATCACTCAATAGCTTCAGGTTTGATGCCATAGGTGTAGCCATGGCCTTGTAGTCCATCATCCCGAACCTCTTCAATATCTCTACTGCATACTTCCCTTGTCCAAGGAAGATTCCATCTGTACTCTGCCACACCTCCATACCTAGAACAATAGTGCATCGACACATAACAGGAGCATCACTGGTCTTCCACCTTCAACCTTGAAGCAAAGGTTGGAATCCACTTTACTCTTAGTAAAGCCTAGAGTCATCAGTAATCTATCCATCCTGTCGTATCATGTCGAACCTCAGGATCTTCTGCAGTCACTCCCTCTGAAGCGAAGCATCGTACTCCCTCTGTCTTCTACACTGAAAACATTTTGTACCAAAGTGACAAGTAGCTTCCTATGCTACCAGTATTCTATGCATCCATCTAGTGTATATAATTTCATCTTCAACCTTTTAGCCAAGGTTAAGATCTTCATCAATCTCATCATGTATTTGTTTCAAATCTTACTGGATGCAAATGTCTCTTCGTATTCTAGGCCTTCCTTTCGTGAGAAGCCTCATTCTACGAATCTTGCTTTGTATCCTACCATGTTTCCATCTACTGCATGATGGAACTAAGAACTTCTCTTCAGGTCTCGATACTGTGCCCTGACATCATTCTTCTTGAACTGGAAGGTTTTGCATCAATGATGTCACTGCACTCATCATATTATTCTTCATTTTGAAATGTCGTCACTTGTTCTTCGGAACAAGTCTTCATTCTTCTTTGCTTGTAGGCGATTATGTATGCAATATTTCCTACAAGTCAAATGCATTTATATCGTTAGAAACATTTCATAAGGAATATTCATACTGGAAAATACTTATGCATTAATATATGATCATGCAACTACTTTAGCCAATACAACATTCATCCATATCTCACTGAAACTTTCTAGATGCCTTCCATCTCTACCAAGACAACATTGGGATTGTGCACTAATCCAATATGTCAGCAAAGAGGTTTCATTCTAGATAATTAGCAATGGAGAATTTGTATAGCACCATGAGCTACTTACCCATATGCATATTAGTAGTATACTGTCATTAATGCAAACATCGTATCATGCATGATATAATAACTGAATATAAACAAATGCATAACAAAACAATATCATGAAATGACAATTGAATACTTATCTTTATTTGTTTCGAGGGTAGACTCCTTCTTGAGCCTTCAGCTGCATCGTCTTCTTCATTCATCATAGCATCATTTCTTATCCAAAGGCCAAGGTGGATAAGAAGTTCTTCAAGCGTTGAGTTCTTCATATTCCTCATTGCTTGAGGGATCTTCTTTGAAAGGTGAAAGCTTGATCTTCAATTGCTCCCATATTCTCTTCTCTTCTTATGATTCGAGCTTCTTCTTCTTCACATAGTCTGCTGAAGGTAATCACTTCCTTCTGGAACACATTCCTTGAATGAATGAATTCCACGATCCTGGGAGGCCATTCAAGGTGGCCATCACCACTTTTGCAC